>JAPFFP010044590.1:0-12288 GCA_026153255.1 Solanum medicagineum | reverse complement strand
AGGTGGATGAGTGGTTATATATTTAAAAAAAAAAAGATAATGAAATAAAAAAATAGATCATTTCCTTTTTTATCTTTTTATAATTTATTATTTTATTATTTTTCTTATTTATATGCCAAATGTCATCTTTTAATTTGTCATTTTGCAACGTCAGTGCCATGTCATCACAATTAAATTACACACACTTTACATTTTTTACCAAATAAGCATTTTGTGTTTAATAGGTACATATTTTGAATAGTTTAGGTGTTCAATAGGAACTAGAGTTGAGGTGTCTAAGTGAAAAATGAGGACAAGTTTAAGTGTGTATTGATGACTTAAGCCTAAGCTAAATATAAAAATTATATTTCACCCTTTACAGACATATTCCACACATTTTAGGTGCATACTTCACTTCAAATTGGTATAAAATTTATTAAAAAACACAATGGGCTGTAAAAGAAGTAAAATATCAATATGTAGGCTAAACTCTATACCAAAATAGAATATGATGTAATTTCTTTTTAATTCCCCTTTAAATTTCTTTTTTATTCATCTTTATTCATCCAAAATGAACAAGAAAGTTATTTTTTTTTGAAATTGTTTATCTAAAAAGTCAAATTAACTTGTATCACTAACGAATCACAGAAATTTTGTAAAAATATAACTTTACCCAGGAAAAATGAAGAGCAACGATAGAATATTAAAACAAAAAACTTTACCCATAAAAAATGGAGAGCAAAAATAAAAACAAAGATTTTGCTGAAAACTTTTTTCAGGCAAAATGAAGAGAAAATATTTAAAATAGAAAACGTTACCCAGAAAAATGAAGAGCAAAGATAAAAAATTAAAGCATAGAAAAGAAATAAATTAGAGTAATTTACCTTTCAGATTTCAATGTAGCGAAAACATCTGGAAAGTAAGAGCAATTTTTGATAGTCTAAATAACAAAAGTGAAGATTTCTTATAGTGGATGAGCAGATCATGCATTGGAAACAACATCGGAAAATTGCTTATAGTGAAGCAAATATGTAGAAAGGGTTTAAAGTGTAGAGAGAGTTTAACGTGAAACTAAGAACAAGAAAAATTTCTAAAGTAAAACCAAGGAAAAGGTAAGTTTTTGCAGCAGCACATGGTGCCACCAAAAGCTCATGAGTGGACCTCCATCCGATACAGCTAAAATGAAGAAATATTTGTAAAGAGATAAAATAATGAGCAAAAGAAGTAAAATACAATACTGTCCATTTGTCGTACGATGAAAAGTCTTACTTATTAATCATTAGAATGTTGTGTTTATTTTTTTATATATATTTTTTATATAAATATAAATATTTTCAATAGCTACAATATTGGCATGCTTTTTGGTATGTTTTTTTTTTTGGCAAAATTTTGACATGAATTTTTATATGAAATTGGTATAAACGTACATTGAATATATTTACCTTGTATTTCAAGAAAGAAAGATATATACATATTGGAATTCATACACAAATATGAAGATCTTTGACTACTTGAAAAAGATTCTTAAGCGAAAAGTAATTGTAAGAGTTTTTACGATTTTTGTTTTGAGTACTTTAATGATATCCCCTTCATGAGGGTGCGATCGCAACTATTACGTTGTCTACTTTTATATCAAATTAATACAAACTTCAAATACAATATATATTTACTTGTAATCATACAAATTTTATTTCAAATTCGTGCACACTACAATTTCATGTCACATAGTACTGTTTACACACATTTTTTAATACCAAATATGTTTTAGTATCTTCCAACTTAATATAAAAAAACACCATATATGTAATGAACATTATACTATTTTCACATTAGATTCATGCCACGAATAAACATAATATACATACTAAAGAAAAATATACTAGGGTCATCCCTATAGGTTATATGGCTAAATCAATTCATATCTTACACCAAATTGATACACACATTAAATACAAACATATATTTAATGCTCATTATATGAATTTCACATTAATTTCGTACAAACTATAAATTATATTCTAGCATCACCAATTATACATTATATAAATTTCATTCTAATGAGAAACATCATGTCAAATATAAAATTATATCATTATTTTAAATTATTTTTTCTAGAAATTGTGATTTCAATACATATAGACGTCATAATATTTGACAAAAGGTTAAATTAACCAGTGCTAGAATTAATTTTTTCCTTAATTCGTTAAAAAATATGCAAGATTTTTTCTCTTTCAAATGCAAATAAAATTTTACCAATAAAAAAATATGTAAAAGAAAGATGCGGAAGAAAATAATGTATTTATAGAAAGTCAAATATTTTTAGGATAATTTAATCGACTAGTTTAAGCAATTTAAAGAAGTTAATTATTTTTAGATCTCTTTGATTTATGCCAATTAAAATAGTTATTTATATATTAAATTATTTTTAAAAAAAAATTCTTTTCTGTTTTTCCTTTTTCTATTTTCTCCAAAAATATGTTACTATTATAATTTGAAACAAAAAACTCCTATTATAACCTGAAATAAAGTATTACATATTAAGAAGAGCGAATAAGCAGGCAACTCTCTGTCAACATGCTTGCTTGAGCTGCCTACTTCTTTGCCGCTATTATATGGGACCCACAAAAATGATTTGCGGGTTCATCAATTTAATATTTCCAAAGTAGCTTGATTATATATCTTTGGTTGTCTCAATTATGATTTTACAATATTAGCCCTAATAATTACTTATTAATAAGAGCAAATAAGCAGGCAACTCTACGTTAACATGCCTACTTGAGCTACATGCTTCTTTGCCGCTATTATATGGGACCCGCAAAATTAATTTGCGGGTTCATTAATTTAATATTTTCAAAGCAGCTTGATTGTATTTCTTCGGCTGATTTAATTATGATTTTACAATATTAGCTCTAATGAATTATTTTAGTGAGTTTCTTAATTTAATATTTTTAAAGCAGCTTGATTATATTTCTTCAGCTGCTTCAATTATGATTTTACAATATTAGCCCTGATAAATTATTTTGCGAATAAGCAGACAGCTCGTCTAGCATGCCTATTTGAGTTGCCTGCTTCTTCGCCGCTATTATATGGGACTCGCAAAAAAAACCTATGGATTTCTTAATTTAACATTTCCAAAGCAGCTTGATTATATTTTTTTCAACTGCTTCTAAGTCTAATAATTAATAACTTAAAAATTTTAAAATGCATATAAAAAAATCTATTCTCATTACAAAAATTGAGATAAAAATATCTGTTGGGGCTCGTACAAGTATGGTGCTCATGACTAGTCTAATAAATAAATGTCAATTGCAAAATTTTCTCTTTAATCTTTAATAAAACTAGTATATTGGTTGTTCCTTGTATGAGTGGACTCAAAATGCTCTCAAAACCCTAAAATCGCCGTCATCAACCACACCACAATCCTTGACTCATGGCCACTCTGGCCAGTAGCCAGCCGCGGGACAGGACTAGCCACCGCTCGTATGCTAGTCTACTTAAAGCTAATCCCTCGCAAATCAAGTCCATACCCACCAAACCCATTTCATACCTTCATAGAGAACCCATTGTACAATGGGAACAAGCGAAAGTAGATCAAATGGTGATTAATGAAAACCTACAATATGCAGTTGTTGAAAAATTCTCCTATGGTTAGCTGGAGATCACTGACTTGAGGCGACTCATTCTAAAATATTGTGAGATGAAAGGAGAGTGCAAAGTAGAGCTACTCAACAATCGTCATATATTGATTAGGGCTACGCTCTTAGAAGACTATGTCCATCTTCTGTCAAAGCCTGCTTTCTATATAACTCACAGGAGTAGATCATACCCAATGCGAACTCTCAAATGAGACCCCATCTTTTATCTAGAGGAAGAGACCACAAAGACAGTTGCGTGGATCTCCTTTCCTGGGCTTTCGCCAAACTTTTTTGGAGAGGATGTAATTTTTTCACTAGCAGCAGCAGTTGGAAAACTACTGCAAGTGGACCAGGCAATGAAGAATCAAACAAGACCAAGTTGTGCTCTTGTGAAAGTTGAGGTGGACCTCCTGAAAGAGTTTTGTAAGAGGATAAAGATTTGTATCAAAAATGGGGCAGAAGAGGTTATGGAGAAATGGATCAAAATAAAGGACGATTATATCCCCAAATACTATTAGACTTATAAAATTCAAGCTCACGATGAGGAGCATGTTATGTGAAGCACCCAGACTTTTCAAGGAGAGGAAAGCAAATAAGACAGAGGAGAAAGAACAATAGGAGAAAGAAACTAAAGAAGACTTACAGAAAGACCAGGAAAAGGAGGAGGAAGGGGTTAAGGAGACAATGGTTAAACAGAAGAATAGGAGCAGGGGCACAAGAAATCAACAACCAATGCATCAATGGAATGCAGTTTGCATTAGAAATAGAGTTGACACTTTACATGAAGAGAAAGGAGATGAGAGTTAACAAACAAGAAGGATGTGGCATCACAAAGCACTCCACAGAAGCCCACCCAGAATGAAAAGGATATGCAGAACAACACACCCAAGCATCAGAAGACATCAGCCACTATTGATGACTCCACTAAGGTCCAAATTAGTGAAGGGCAACATACCAGGGAAAAGGGGTCCACACAAAAGGCTAACACAGTCACATCCAATCCTATAAATAAAGAATTGGGCGGGAAACAATAGAAGAGTACATCATCAGTGCATATAGAAGGGAAACAATAAGTATTCAACAAGAACATGTTCATTAAACCTCTATTCTACAGGTGGATGATGGAGATGATAAAGGCATTAAAGAAAATGTAGAATTGGATGATGAACATGGCTTAGACTACAACATACAGCAAGTGAGTAAAGCAGCGGATCTTTCCCAGGCACACATATAGTCTCAATGCCAAGAAGAATAAATTAAATGTCCCTTTTCAAGTTAAAACAAGGAGTAGGAAGGAGAGAGCAGTAAGTAGTGATCAATGATAGACAAAACACTATTTTGGAATATTAGGTCCGTTAATACAAAAAATGCCTTTGGCAAGCTAATGGATCTCAATAGAAAGTATCATTACTCATTGATAACTCTTATGGAACCTTTTCAAGGGCTAACGAAGATTGATTAATATAGAACACAATTGGGATTTGACCATGCCTTAGTTAACCCATCCGGAAAGATTTGGATATTCTGGAGAGATGATTGGGAAGGTATCATTATCAAGAGTGAAACTCAACAGATCACAATGTGATTCATCAACTTTAATACAACTTTCATAATCACTTCTGTCTATGTCAAGCGCATAACCCTAGAAAGGCTGGATCTATGGGAAGAGTTGGAAAAGTGTAGTCACAGAGATGTCCCTTGGTTAGTGGGAAGTGATTTCAATGTAATATTAGATGAGGAGGAGAAATTGGGAGGCTTGAATTTCACATAACAGGAGGTTGTAAATTTTTCCCATTGCATAAGCTATGGTGGGCTATCAGAGATTAACTTTTCTGGTAGTAACTATACGTGGTGGAATAGTAGAACTGATGAGGCATGTACATTCAAAAGGCTAGACAGAATTTTAGCTAATGCCAAAATCTGGGAGCTCTTCCCTAGTAGTGAAGTTCAACACTTGTTTAGATAAGGTTCTGATCATACTCCTCTTCATATAGTTTGTAAAACAAGAGAGGGCAACATAATCAAATCTTTCAAATTCTCGATTATGGGGTAAGCACAAAAACTTCAAAATCAATGTTTAGGAGAGCTGGAGTGTAGATTTCAGTGGGTCCTCTTTTCTTGTGCTTCATGCTAAGCTAAAGAACGTAAAAAAAGGCCCTGGTGGAGTGAAATAAGGATGAAGTGGGGCAACATCTTTATTAAGAAGGCAAGTCTGGAAGATGTAATTACTATCAAAGAATCTCAGTTTGAACAGCATCCAACCCCTGAAAATAGGGCCCAACTTCAGAAGGCAGAAGCAGAGTTAAAGAAGTTTTTAAAAATGGAGGAAGAATTTTGGAGGCAGAAATTAGGCATGCACTGTTCAAGCATGGAGATAGAAATTCCAAGTTATTTCATTCCTATGTGCGGAGAAGAAAGAAGCTACAGCTGTCAGAGATTGCAGATGACCAAGGATCTATTGTTAGCAGTAGTGTGGAAATAGGAGATAAGGCTGTGAGCTTCTACAAGAATCAGTTTAGTGAAGATAATGTTACACAACAATGGAGTATGCTAGACTGCATTTCCAATTTAATAACTGCAGAAGAAAATGACCACATTATCAGAATGTCAGAGGAAGAGGAAGTGAAGAAAGCAATTTTTGAATTAATTAGGAAGTGTTGTAGGACCGGATGGATTCACAAGGCTGTTTTTTCAAGAGTGCTAGGACATTATGGCTGAAGAAATGATAAGGGTGGTGAAGGATTTCTTCTGTGGATATGAGCTTCCTAGGTATGTTACTCATACTAGCTTAGTCTTAATTCCTAAAAAGAAACTACCTAAGTCCTTTTCTTATTTGAGACCAATCAGTCTTACCTGCTTTGTTGACAAAGTAATCTCAAGAGTGATTCATGAAAGACCGGTAACAGTCCTTCCTAAGATCATCTCACATAATCAAGCTGATTTTATAAAGGGTAGAAGAATCATAGAAAATGTCCTGCTTGCCCAAGAGATAATCAGGATATAAATTAGAGAAATCGTTAAAATAGACAAGGCTAAAGAATATGACAGGGTGTCATGGATTTACTTGATAAAGGTTCTGAGGAAGTTTGGTTTTTCTGAGGTTTTGGTGGACATGATTTGGAGATTGGTGTCCAACTATTGGTATTCTGTGCTTGTGAACAGACCATCATATGCTCTATTCAAATTCTCAAGAGGTCTAAAACAAGGTGATCCATTATCCCCAACCCTGTTCATCATAGCAGCAGAAGTACTTTTCAGGGGCCTTAATAGATTACATGAGGATAAGGATTATAAAGGATTGCCTAAATGGAGTTCCTCTATCAATCACTTATCTTATGATGATGATATAGTGCTCTTCTGTTTTGGGTAAAAATAGTCTATCATGAAAATGATGAATGTTCTTAGAGGCTATGAGAAGGTGTCTGGACAATTGATCAACCTATCAAAGAGCTTTTTTTATCTTCAAGAAAGAGCTTCTTTGATTTACACTATCAGAATTAGGAAGCTCGCAGGTATAAGACAAGGTGAATTCCCTTTTACTTATCTTGGATGTCCAGTGTATTATGGGAGAGCAAAGTGTTGCTACTTTGAAGATAGCTTGAGGAAAATATCCAGAAGAGTTTTTTCATGGAAAGATAGGTTACTATCTTTTGGTGGTATGATGATTCTGATAAGGCATGTTCTATAGTCTATTTCTATATATCTTTTATCTACTTTATGCTCTCCAATAGGTGTTGTTAAAGCTGTGCATAGTATTTTTGCCAAAATTTTCTAGTCCAACTCCTTGGCAAAGAAAAGAAGGCACTGGTCTACTTGGGATGACTTGTGTCTACCTATAGAAGAAGGAGGGTTGGAATTTAGATCATTGATGGACATGAACAAAGCTCTGACTGCAAAGCTTTTGTGGAATTTTAAAACTTCCATTGGCTCACTATGGGGCATCTATATGGCTAACAAATACTGTAAAAAGATACACCCAACATTTATCATAAGCCCAGGGGCCTCACAGATTTGGAGAAGAATGATTTTCATAATGGGGGACATTGAGCCATACATTTGGTGGGAATTAAAAGCTGGAAACTCCAGCTTTTGGTTTGATACTTGGACCAAATGTGGTGCCTTTTACTACATAGATGAGCAAGCGACTATAGAAGAGGAGGTGGAAGTCAAAGAGTTGATTATCCACTCCCAGTGGGATGAAGGGGTCATTAAGGAAAAACTTTCTTCTGAGTGGGATGATTTTATCATAAGGGACATTAGGCCAAGTGCCAATGAACCTAATGATAGGGTATGGTGGATAGGAGACCCCTTAGGAAGCTTCACTGTGAAGTCTACCTATGACATAGTCAGAAAGAGAAAAAGGCAAGTTGAATAGGCCAAGAATGTGTGCATTAAAGCCTTACCCTACAAAATCTCATTCTTTCTGTGGAGAGTGATAAGAAGGAGAATACCAACTGATGATGGCTTAGAACTATGAAAATTCCTATAGTGTCTAAATGTTTCTGCTGTGAAAGAGGAATTGCTGAGACTCTAAACCATTTATTTTTAACAGCTCCTCTAGCCCAAAAGTTATGGAAGCATTTTGTTACTTGCGCAAGGTTCCAGGTGGAGGACATAAACATCAGTACAATGCTACAAAAATGGTGGAATCACAAAAAGAATCTGAGGACCAGAAGATTTACGAATGCACTATCTGCAATTATAATCTGGGAGCTATGGAAGCAAAGGAATACTTTGAGGCATGATGAGATAGTTTCAGACAGGCAACTGATAAATAACTGCCTCAAAACAATTCAGCTATTGATAAGGTCCTATTTCCCAACATGGAAACATCTACCTAATGAGTGGGTGGAGTGTTTTGAGTTAGTTCAAAACACAGAGCTGAAATATGCGCGAAGATTGTTAGATGGGAATTTCCCCGGCAGGGCTAGATTAAGTGCCACACCGACAGAGTATGCAAAGAAAACTCAGGTTAGAGCTCATATGGGTTCTATATTAAGGAAAATGGAGGAAAGTTCATATATGCAGAATCCAATTACATTGGGAAGATCACCAACATGATTGCAGAAGCTACAGGCATCAGGGAAGCTTTGATATTTTGTGTCAATCAAGGTTGGACAAATATCGAAGTGGAAATTGATTCCCTGTCCTTAAGGAATACCCGAAACTACGTCTGAAAAATTCCTTGGGAGATATTAGAGATGGTGAAAGATATATTGCAGATAAAGCAAGCAAAGAACACTACTAAAAAAATGTGAATTATATGGGTAGTTTCTTGGGGATTATGTACGATGATTCGCAGGAAATTGAGTTTCTTGCAGATTTTTCTATAAAACAAAATTGATAGTAAAACCTTCATAAGTAATTAAATTCTGCGAATTTCAAAATCCCTAACTAAGTTAAGGGATTTAAATTTTGCATGTAAATTACTTGCAAATTTTTTCAAAAAAAAAAATATTCAATTTTTTTTGTGAAAATAAAAAGAACTTTCTTACGATTTTTTGGCAAGTAATGCCGCATGAAGAAATTTCTTGTAAATAATATTTTAATTATATTATTTGTTGCTTCTACTTAATTATTTTTGCTCCTTGAATCTCACAGGGGACACCATTTCCATTATCTCTTGATTATTCATTTTATTCATTGAATACATTATACTATTAATCCTCGCACACTTCCCAACTTAATTCCTGCACACTTCTCCCAACGTGTAAGTAATTGATTTTTGAAATTCCATTCTACCTATATTTTAACTCATAACATTATAAATGCTAAATTCTTCGTTTCTACCTTCGATGTGGTACCAAAGGTAGCTACAACACTACATCAATTTTTGATGTCTTTCTCCAATTTGATTAATTTTTAAAACTAATTAAATTAATTAAGTATTTTAGATTTTTATCAATTACACAAAAGTACTATAAATTCATTTTATATCAATTTGATAAAAAAAAAAATTTATATTAAAATATTGACTAACGTTCATGTAACTTGACTCATAAGATATTGATTAAATTTCACTATCACCCAACATATCATGAAAATTGTACGTTTATACTTCCTATGAGATAGTATTCATAACCAAATGTTGACACCTAATTTTGGCCCAACACTTTAAAAAATTCTTACTTTTTATGTTAATATTTTAAAATACTTTTTGGGCTATTTTAATTTATTTTTTGATAATCACTTTTATTTTTAAAACATTAATTAGAAATTTAATTTATTTAATTTTAAATTTTAACATAATCTAGCAATTCATTTTCTTGCCCGAATATACTTGTACGTGTATGTTTTATTGGTCCACAATTTAGGCCTGTATCTTTCTAGCTCATTAAGTTTTAATATAAAATGTGTATATAATTAGGTATGGATGAATAATATTTAGATTAGAATTTAATAATTTTTAGATTTTTTGGGTTCACTATTCATCTTCAGCATCCTCACTCCCCTCCTCCATTTCTCCACCATCTTCAAGCCCCGCGCCACCAAGAAATCAGCCTCCAAAAACTCGTCGAAAACCTCCACAAAATCAGCCACTTTCCTCCACCCAAAACAACCTCATCTCCACCCACGGCAGCCTCCAAAATCAGCGAAAACCCCCCTCAAAATGCAGCACAAAACTGTACAAAAAACCAGCCCCGATCACCACCAACATAGCAGCCAAAACCCCGCCGGAATACACCCAAATCAGTCTGCAAAACCCCCATGAAGAACCACACAAAATGCACCTAAAATGCCACTGTACCGACCCCATTTCAGCAACCCAAACCCCCACCCCCCCAAAACCCCGCCGGAAAATGACCCCAGCAGCCCACGAAAACAACACCCAAAAACCCTACACCGCCACCAAAAATCGACCAAAAATCTGACCTGAAATTCGATCCGAAACTAACCCAAAATTGCTGCCCATCAGTCCCCATTTCAACACCATAAACCATCCATTAAAACCATCCAAAACGCCGGCCAAATGATCCCAAATCAGCACCCAAAATGCAGCCCCTGAACGACCCAAATCACCGCTGAAAACCACCCAAATGATACCAAAAACCACACCATTTTCAACCCCAAACCAGCACCAAAGAGCCCCTCAAAAAACACACTCAAACACCACCATTACACCACCACAAAATGCCACTAAGATGAGTCACAAACCAGCAGCAAAATCCTAACCAAAATGCCTGAAATCTCCTCCAAAAACCTCCGACGAACAGCCCCCAAATGACCCCTGTTTCAGTCCCAAAAGAAACCAACGAAAACCCACCGAAATGACCCCAAATTGCACAGACAGAACCTGCAAAACGGCAACAAATCAGTGAAGCTCCAGCAGCAGTAACCACAGCGAACCAAAACATCAACCAACTCCGTCATCGTACGAGTAACATGAATCTCTACCAAATCTTTTCTATCTTTATTTTTACCATATTTCTATCTATTTATTTGCTTTGTTTATCTCTAACAGTGCTCATTGTTTTAGATTTGTATTTACATATTTAATTAATTTCGTCTGGCATTCACTATGGTTTCATTTCATTCATTCTTGTCCAAGCTTCTTTTCCTCTCTTTCATTTCATTTGTCATTATTTGTTATTTGTGTTGTGATCATTTTATTTTTTATTATTAATAAGATAGACATGGTTTTGATTATAATAATTTTCCTCTTTATTTGTTGGTTGTTGTCCACTGTTTTATTAATTGATTGGACCATTCTTAATTATATAAATGGTTGTTGATATTGGGTTTGATAATGGTTGATTTTTGTTAAACTTGGCTGATGAAAGATCTACCCGTTGGATTTCAAGGCCTTCCCATTCAAAAAGGCGAAAAAAGTTAGTTTGTATTCGTATTTATTACATATTAAAATTAAAGTTTTCTAGTTTAAGTTCATTGTTTGTTAAACTTGGCCAATGACGAATCTATCCGTTGGATTTTGAGGCCTCCCCATTCAAAAGACGGAAAGTTTTAGTTTAGATTGATATTTGTTATATTTTTAAATTTGAAAACTTTGGTGTAAATTCACGCATATTGTTTGTTAAGCTTGGCAGATGGAAAATCTATCTGTCGGATTTTGAGACCTCCCCATTGAAAAGGACAGAACAATTTTAGTTTATTCTTTATTTATTCATTTATTGTGTATATTATTAGCGTTAGACAAATATTAAGACGTTCCTCATATTATATTTTATTTCATTGTTTGTGTATATTTTGTGATAATTATACTTATATTATATTGTATATATCCTCCTCAATTTGTAAAAAATGAGTTCAGCCGGGACCCACAGTTGTGGATTCTGAAGGGTGTTAATACCTTCTCTTCGGAATAACTTGAATCCTTACTCGAAATTTTTGGTTCACAGACTATTTTTGTAAATAATTAATTGATTTTCTAATTATCCTTAAAATTAGGTGGCGACTCCAAAATTAAATTATTTTTCTATTAAATTCTTTTATTTAATTATTTTATTGAGTTACCACGACGTTGCGCCTTCGAGATACCAACATCAAACATATTAAACGCAGTAAAATTTTAACTTATACATATAAAGTTTTTATAAAATAATAATTGAAAAAATAAATATTTTTATAAGTTTAAATTGTTCTGCTTACGGGTTTTGAGATGAGGGTTCCCAGGAAACAGCCTCTCTACTTTTATGGTAGTGGTAAGGTCTGCGTA
>JAPFFP010044589.1:0-12288 GCA_026153255.1 Solanum medicagineum | reverse complement strand
TGATGATGATTATCATCATCATCATCATCATCATCATCATCATCAAAGTTTGATAAATTGACGTTAGTAATTAGATATTAGGTGTATTGTATTATATGAATAATTGTTAAAGTTAGATTAATTGCAAAAAGATAAAGCATTCAATTGTGAATGGATTTTCTACATGACAACTAATTTTCTTTATATATATTTTTTTCATGTCATAACTTGTTGATAGGTCAAAACAAGTGGCCAACCAAAGTTCTTACTTGAGTTTTTATTTGTAGTTAAAGAACTATTTTTATGATATACATATATTTGACCTTCCATCAAGTCACGCTACTGGTTAGTGCTTTTGGTCCTTCGTTGGTCGAACTTATTACGTGTGTCTTCGGATATCTATCTATCTATCTATCTCTCTCTCTCTCTATCTATCTATCTATCTATATATATTTGATATCATTATTGTGCATTTGTATTATATGAACACCATTAGAAATATATTATTTGAACGATTTAAGATTAAATCCTAGACTTGAAATTTTGGAAATTAATAACGAAATTGGTTGGTCTTTGGGTTTAGGCTAGACATATAGTAATATGGGTATTGTGAGTTTTGAAATTTTGTGGTGATAATTTATTTGACTGAATTTTGGTGCTATGGTGTCACGCCCCGGGAGGGGACCCAAGACGTGGCCGCACCCAGAGACTATTGCTAGTCCCCAAGCGAACCACTTGGCCTCATCACATTCATTCAATCAATAATCTTACTAATCAGCGGAAGATAAAGAAGAATAAATGGGCATATATCATCTAGTCTCAAAATAATATCATAAATAAATGGCTAGTAGAAAGAAACTAGCTCAATAAGTCTTAACATCACATTCCACTCTAGTCTATGAAGCCTATATCACTATCAGGTGGTGCCAATCACAGATCCATGGCTACCTCAATCAAAATAAAGCTAATCAAATCTAACTCTAAAGCAAGATGAAATAAATATAATGAATCCTCCGAAGTAGGGAAGGCTCACCAATCAGCTAAACGTCTCAAATCCTCAACGATGCGCCTGTTGACAATGTCCAAATCTTATATCTACATCATGAAATGATGCAGTCCCAGAGGGGGACATCAGTACATGGAATGTACTGGTATGAAAAATAGCTGAGTGAATCCAAAACAGGTAGAATAATATAGAAACAATATCAACTCAATATAGAAATCAATCAACATGTCAAATGTCTATCTAAAGAAAGAATAAAGAGTAGACAAGTGACCTATCAACCAATCAACTCATCAATCAAATCAGACTCATCCAAGAGGGACTCATCTCAAAGAAACTCAACTCAACTCATCTCATCTCATTTCGACTCAGAGGGACTCATCTCAACTCATCTCATCTTATCTTGACTCATAGGGACTCATCACATCTCATCTCGACTTAGAGTACTCAGTTTAGGAACTTTCTGGGAGTTTCTCTTATCTGACAACAATCACTTATGAGCCAGTGATTGTAAAACAATTACTTATGTGCCAGTGATTGTACAACAATCACACTGATGTTACCACAGCCATTTTGTACTTGCCAGGTAGAGAATGAATCGAAACCATATGGACAAGTCCAAATAGAGTCAACAAATCTATAAGTCCTCTATTGATTTCAGGGACTTCTATTCAGAGGGGACCTCGACATTATCTGATGTGATAGTCCGGATCCTCACCTACGTTTGGCTACGTAGTTTGACGAGTGCGAGTTGGACTAAATCTTACTCTTTTGGTGCTCGATACTTCTCCCATGACTCGATGCTCATAAGACAATCCATCCAATCAAACTATCTCAATCCAATCATCTCAATCAGCCTCGTAGAGGCACAATCTTTCAATCAGTCTCATAGAGACTCTAATCATCTTATCAATCAATATCTCAATCAATAGCTTGAGGCTTAGAACAATCATTAGGGAACAATCAAAGAGACAAATCGTTAGAGTTCATTTATGGAAACTCATGGGACTATCAAATTCTATCAACTCATCATCGCTCTCACATCTCAATCTCAATCACGATCACAATCACAATCACATTCTCAATCAAGGCTCTAGACTCAATCCCTATCTTCTTTCATGGATGCTTTTAACAATTAACATAGAGGGTTTATTCAATATCACAAGAAAATATTCAATTCAAGAAAACAAGTTTCTGATGATCATCAACATATGAAAATACATGTAAGAAATATAATTTTTCAAGAAAATAATCAAGATTCATGCATGTAGACTTAAGAACCTTCAACTCTCTTCTAAGATCATCTATGGGGCATATGTAAAAACAATCCCATATTTTCGTTTAGCCTTACATACCTGAAAAGTTGATATTACCATCGAAGTTTGATGAATACTCGCTTTCTTAGAGAAAATCTTCAATCTTGGTAGTTCTTTCAAAGTGAAAGAACTTAGAAGGACATTGATTGAAAGAATTATCTTTGATTCTTGAATTCTTGACTTAAGACTCTTTAAAGTTCTTGATGAAGAACCATACTTCTTAAAGAAGAAGAGTCAAGAAATTCTTTCTTGGGATTCTTGAATTCATCTTCTTGAAACCCTAGGTTATGATTTAAAATCTTATTAGAGATTCATGAATAGATGAAGAAATTTGGGTTGGGTAGATTGAAATTTATGAAGAATAACTTACCTTGATGATGAATCTTGAAAGGTAATCCCAACTTGATGACTTTATTGATGATTCTTGAGCGTTTATATTTAGGAGTTAAGGAGAGGGTTTTTGATTATGAAAACTAACGTTTTATGCGTTTTGGGATCTTAAATAGGCCCCAAAAAAGTTTTAGGATAAAAGTACCCTCAAAATAATATATAAAACGTCATTTATCTCATCTAGAAAGGGTCCGCGTTGGCTCCGTAATGCGGAGCAGTCGCGCACCTTCAGACAGCTCTGCAGGTCTTCAGTAAAATAGTCATAACTTTCTACTCCGAACTCGGATTAAGGCGAAATTTGATACTTGGAAAGCTAATATTTTTTATTTGATATATTATGGGTCACATAACTCATTTTACTTTAGGAGATATGGTCATTTAAAGTTGACTCTTTTAATCAACTCATACGAAAACTTAGTTGGTAGGAATTCTTTGGACTTGACTTGATGTAAAAGATCTCTTATTAGTTTATTGAACTTAAGAGGCAGTTGGGAATTGATAAGAATGCCCCTCAAATGATTTAAAATTTTTAAACTTAGTGGAACAAGTCAGGATAACAGGTCTGCGATGCGGACTTGTCGTGCACATGTGAATTTCAAAAATTCAATCCCGTCGAAAAATTGAGAAAATATATAAGTGTGGGTCCATGATGGGTTTGCGTCACGGAGCTGCACGTACCCTTACTATTTTTGGTCCGCAATAGGTCCGTATCGCGGCCCTGTCGCGTACCCTTACAGTTTCTGGTCAATTTTGCAAAAAATATTTTTCGACCCGGTTGCTTTTAAATCAGGTCGAGACCATTTCCTCACTCAATTTTCTACACTGATCGCAAATCCAACCTCAGATTTTCCATCCGAGCTTTGGAAGATGCATTGTGCGCGCGTCTTCGTTCTAGGGATATTTTGGTAATTTTACCGGACGTTACATATGGATGCATTCAAAAGGGAAAGGCCCAAGTGTTAGATTGACCGTGATTTGACTAAGGCAAGTGGACTTTCAAAACTTTGTAATTCTCGTAGAATTCTCAAATTACCCTCTCCTACGTGTGATACATGAAATATTTTAATATTATAAGAAATGAGGTGATTAAAAATATAAATGTGAGTTGGTGTGTTATTATGATACTTGAATTGAAAAAAGGTTTATGCCATGAGGTACAATTCATGGTTCCTACCGAAATGATTATAGCGTAAGGTAGAATAATTTATGGCTCCTACTTAAAAGATTATATCTTAAAGTAGGGGACGTCCTATGCTACCTACCAAAAAGACTATGTTGTAAGGAAGGGGTATTGGTAACACTCTCCTAAAAGGTTATACCGTAAGGCGAGTGGGTGGCTTTGTGGCCCATCTCGAGCATGTTGTGTAAGGTTCGAGCATACATATATTCCACATTGAATTTACATTCCTTGATTATGACTAAGCATGTTTTACTTCAAGCATTGATTATGCATGTCATATTGATATTACCCTATCTCTAACTTATGCTCATGCATTTTGATTATGTTACTTATTACTTGTTGCATTGAATCTTACATACTTAGTGTATTCAAATGTACTAATGCATACTCTATGCCTAAATGATGTTACCATGTAGGAACCGGAGCTCCTTACGATTATCCTCCACGTGGCTAGATTTGACATCTTGAAGATAAGCTTTAGTGAGTCCTCAAGTTCGTGGACACTAGCTATGCTACTCTTGCTTATGTTATTTCTTTATATTGAACTTGGTACAATGAGGGTGAGCCTGGAAAGTGTCTTGGCCAGCGCCCAATCTATGCTAGAGGTGTTGAACAAGTGATGTAATTTAGCTATGATCTTGACTCTTGAGTGTCCTATGTTTTAGCCATCGAAGACTTCCCTTAGTCCCTTATCCTTATTTATACTCTCTTGTTGTTGTTTAATTGCTTCCGTGATCAAAGATGTGTAAATGATATGCTAAGAGGCTTATTTGGGATCCCTTCGGGTTCCCTTTCGTCGTGTCACGTCTAGGCCCTAGGCTTGGGTCGTGAGAGTATATAATATTTATAATACAAGTTAATAACTTAACATTAAAAAAGGTAACGAACTGGTTCTGATACCAGTCCGATTTGGTACCAACCCGATAACTATAGGACTGGGTTGGAACTCCTCTAGATTAAACTAGTAGACCCGGTTCCAGAAAATTAAGGGGTTTGACAGAACCGGTACTGGTTCTGATTCTGGTAAAATTGGCCTGTTGGTTTCCTGTCCAGTCCATTGCCAGCCTCAGGCATGACCCATATTGTTAATTTTTAAAAATTTAAAATCAAATTAAATTCACATAATTATCGATTTGAGTTAGTTTTTTATTTTGATGAAATTAGGAAGTAGGAATTTTCGGAGGTGGTGGGAGGACATCAAATGAAAAATAATAGGAAAGGAGAGTTGTAGAATATCTTTACGTGACTCACTCAAAGGGGGAGAAAACGAGAATTCCACTATTCTTCACGACCCATCTCTCCCTATAAACCTTTTCAATCTGCAAATTAACAGGAACAGAGTGAGACCCACGTCTCTCTTTGTTCCTTTTCCAAACAAAGAAAAATTAAAAATGGCTGAAGTAAGGGGCCGTTGGAAGAAGAAGATATTATCTATCAATCTTCCCGATTTTGGCCCACCGAAGCCACCAAATCTCCTAACAAGTTTGAAGATCCAAATGGTGTTGTTGGTCTTGGAATTGTCGCCGCCATGTCCAAAGTTATCGGTGCGTAAAACAATCATAATAGTAATAATTTTTGTGATCAAAAGTCATTCCTATTAACACAAAATGCTAATCTAGCGAAAAAAGCGTATTTCACCTCCTTCAGGTGCGTAAAACAATCAGAATAGTAATAATTGTTTTTAAAATTTTTCAACTTATATACCTAATTTTTAACAACAACAACAACAACATACCCAGTGGAATCCTACAAGTGGGGTTTGGGGAAGGTAAAATGTACGCAGATTTTACTACTACCTCATAGAAATAGAGAAACTGTTTTCTGGGAACCCTCATCTCAAAAATCCATAAGTAGAATAAACTAGATATGACAAAAAAGAAATGAAAGGAAAGGAAAGAGAACAAAAAGATCGACTAGCAATGAAAATGTCACGACCCAAAATAGGGCCTAGACGTGACACGGCGAATGGGGAATCCGAAGATGGTCACTGAACAAGCCTCTTAAGTTATCACTACGCATCATTGGTCGCGGAAGTATTTAAATGACATAAAAGAGTAGAAATAGGGGCAATGATACTAAGGGATAGCTTGCAAAACATCACCGTCAAGAGATAAAAAGTCTAAGCTCAAATCATGGATACATAACTTGTCCAACAAATACCTCTAAATACATAGATAAGAACAGGGCCCGTGACAAGATAACCGAGCTCACCTTCATAGTCAAAACAAATATAAAGTAAAGTGTCTCAATACAAGATAATAGAATATAGACCAAAGTCCCCGAAATGGAGAACTCACCAACTAGATTGAGTAGCACCGAACTAGCCACGTGGAGGAGGAGGATGATCAACTTGGGCTTCGATCCCTACGTGGTGATATCATGTAGGTAAGAGTATGTGTTAGTACATTTAAATGTACTAAGTATGTAGGATGCAATGCAACAATAAGTAGGCATCATAGTCAAAATGCATAATATTAAGCAATAAACACAATATAACGATATGACATGTATGTTCAATGCTTAAGTAAAACATGCTCAAGTAAACCATGCTCATATAGGATATTATATGTGAAGAAGAGACCAAGCTAGTTGTTCAAGGTATAAACCCCTTGGTGGTTGTGCGATATAAACCCTTCACATGATTGATGGTAATCATACCTTACCAACATGGTGACGAAGTATAAACTCCTCGCATGGTTGATGGTAATCACACCTTACCAAAATGGTGACAAAATATAAACCCCTCGCATGGTTGATGAGTATAAACCCCTAACATGGTTACCCGAGCTCTTGTCCCCCTGATCGGGTATAGTCTAATGCAACACTTTATATAGGATTTATCATATTCTCTATTGCAACACTTCATATAGGAATAATCATATACATAAGCTCATTTCATCATCATAACATCATTCATATCATATCTCATGCTTTGGACTTTTAATTCCTCCAGAAATCACATTCGGACATTTTATCAAATATTTTGAAGGTGTGAAATGGGGGTAAAAGACCATGCAATTTAGAGATGAAATCATTCAAGAAAATCTATTGTAAGTCATCAATCAACACCTTGCAACACCCTTAAGACCTTCACATCAAAACCCCTCATCAAATCCAACATTAAATCCAAGATTTAGGGCTCAAAACATGTTAAAACAACCATACTTTCATGAACTAAAATCACTGTGCAGTAAATTTCTCAATATAACAACACGTAAAATCAACTTTAAATCATGCAATATTAGTAAAAAGGAGGCTTGGGTATCATGGGTGAAAGGAACCCATGAAAGAAACCCACATACCTTAGCTTGGAGATGAACTCGGTGAAGATTGGAGATGGAGACTTGAAACTTGAATGAAATCCTTGAACAAATCCTTAAGATTGGTCTTAAGTTTTGGGACTTGAATTTAGGGTGAAATATGAGTCTAAGTGTTTGAGAGGATATTGCGGAATGTTAAGGATGATATGAGGGTGAAATAATGCTAAGTATATGTTTTTCAAGTGTGGGAACCCTTAGGCCCAAGACTTGAAAGTATTTGACTGAAATCAAAAAAACAGGACCAAAATAACACTCCGCGACGCGGATTACTTACTAGAAATTTGCAATTCTGCACAAACAAGTTCTACGAAAACGGGCATATATTCTTCATTTGAACTTCGAATGAGGTGAAACTAAGTGCGTTGGAAAGCTAATTCAAAGGGTTTTAATTTGGTAGGTCGTGGGACACCCAGTTCTTTGTGTGCTAAGATATGCCCCTTCAAATTGGACCCTCCTAAATTGCATTTTTTGCGATTTTCAGATTTTGATACGGTTGCTCCAAAATTCAGGTTAGATCCATTTCCCACTCAATTTGACCCCTTGAACATGAATATGAAGTTGAATTTTCAAAATAATGAATGGATTTTTAGATATATGAAAATCACGATTCCGGGTACTTTCGAGGCACATTTTCGGACACTTTTTAGGGTCGTTACATAAAAGCACATGATAGTATGTAAATACGATAAAATTAAACACATTTATGACAGATAATGACATCACAAAATATAGAACAATACTACTCCTGCTGTACCCCAAGGTCAAACATCCACCTAATCCTACCAACCAATTATCCTGCTATTCTAATTCACGACCTCTACTCCTTTCTATCTGATCAGCTCCCCCTAATACTTCTTTGGTATACCTCTCCCCTCCGTGTAACTCCCCAAACCAACCTCTCGCACCTCTTAACAGGAGCATCGATGCTTATTCTCTACACATGCCCAAACTATCCAGTCTCGCTTCCCCCATCTTATCATCCACAGGGGCTACCTCTAGCTTCTCCCGAATGGTCTCATTTCTAATCTTATCACTCCTGGTATGACCGCACATCCATCTTAACATCCCCTTCTCTACAACATGCATCTTATGAATGTGCGCATTTTTATTGACCAACACTCCACCCCATACAGCAACGATGGTCTAACCACCATTCTGTAAAACCTACCTTTGAGTTTAGGTGGTATCTTCTTGTCGCGCAATACTCTAGAGGCAAGCCTTCATTTAGTCTATGCTATCCCAATACAATGTGTGACATCATCGTCGATATCACTAATACTCTGAATGATGGACCCTAGATACACCTAATTTTTTAAAAAAAAAATGAAAAATGCAAAAAGGGGAGAACCATCTTCTTCCCCAACTCAATGTTCTCTCACTGTAACTATTTCCATCATTCCTTTATAGTGGCTTTACACACGCACCACCCCTCCACCTCATCTCTCTCTCTCTCTCTCTCTCTCTTCTCTCTTCTCTCTCCCTTTTCAGTTTTTCTTCTGCTTGTTTATTTCTTTCATTTTTTTCAAATATTCTAACAAAGCTCTATTTTTTCGACAAAGAATATGAATTGATTTTTTTTCAGCAAAATTTCATTATTATTGTTAGTAGAAAGAAAATAAATGTAATGAGCAGGAGATTTTGATGCTATCAAAATAAAAAGAGGATGAATTTTTAGTGGGTGCACAACAATGGCATACTCCCTGCATTGGTGAAAAGGATAAGGTTCAAAAGAGAAGAATTAAGAGGTGGAGGTGAAAATTTATTGATAGTGCCGCCGCTAGAGAAAGATATTTAATGAAGAAGAAGGGGTTGGGGTTGGGTTAATTACTGCTGCAGATTTGATAAAGAAGAAGTGTTGGGGTGGGTAAATTCATAAATAAATTTTTATTTTTTGAAATATTTAAAATAGTGATTAAAAAAATTAGATCCGATCTCCACGTATCATCATTCTATTGGTCCATATAGAATGTATTTGCGTTTGAGATAAACATACTTTTATCTTTTATCTGATTTTTATTTTGTGTCAAATAGGTATAAATTTGTTAAAATTAAAGTGTTCAATAGGTACAAGGTTAAGTTAAGGTGTCTAAATAAAACATGCGGACAACTTTAAGGGACCACATATGAAAATTAAGGCTTTATTCATGCTTTTAACTCATCATTTAGCTAAGAAAATCAAATTGAAGATCATCGATACTCATTACCAAAGGATACTTTAGAAATATCAGTGTTGTTTAGGGATTGGATCAATGCTAAAAGAAGAAGCTATGGATTGCAAAAATTATCCCCTCAAATAGAAGATGAAATTGATGGAATACTTAGAGAGAATAGTGATGATGACACGGAAGCAATGGAGGAAGAACGACAAATACGAGTTCCAGAAAATTTTTCTCGAGAAATGATAGAGAATTTACTACAAAAAAAGTTCCAACATTATAGATATTAGTATAATATTAGAGACCTAGTTTAAACAGAATCTTTCCTAGAAGGTGATTGGGTAGACTAGATTCTCTTAACTTTTTTTATTATTTGTAATTGTACAATTTTATTTATTTGAATAAATATATGGTTTTTCTATTACAAACCTTTTATTTAAATTGCAAATAGTATAAGTTTAATTAGAATTTACAACTTACAAGTTTCAAGTTTCAAATTATAAATTGAAAGTTTAAAGTTTTTATTATTTTATAACTTTAAGAGTATGAGTTACAACTTACAACTTACAACTTATAAGTTATACAAGTTTAATAAAAAATTAATTACAACTTACAAGTTATATAAATTTAATTAGAAATTACAACTTACAAGTTTTAAGTTTCAAATTCAAAGTTGTGTTGAAAAGTACAAATTGTCTTTGTATTGTAGAGTTCAAATTGTCATCCTATTAGTCAAGTTGCAAAGTTCAAGTTGAACTTGTCCTCTATTGCAAAGTTCTAATTGAACTCTTGCTTTGACTAAGTCAAAATTGGATGGCTATATTTTGGCAATATATAGGCTTGAAGTATGGATGTAAGGGACATAACTTGGTTGAGAAATAATATAGATACATACTCCCTCGCTCTCTTCTTTCTCATTTTTGGTTCCAAATTTCATTCCTTCTAAAACTTATTCTAGTTAATTCTAAGATCTATATTTTACAACACGTTATCAGTACGGGACTCTGCCCATTTCAAGATATTTTAAACAGGTAACAAAGAAGGTAAGAATTTTATTTTATTAAAATGTCTAACATTTCAAAAGTTTAATTTACTGTTCTTAACATTTCTGGTAAAAATTATGCATCATAGATTCTTGATGCTAAACTCCATCTAGTATCAATGGGTCTAGCAGACACCATAAAAGATGATAATAAAGCTTCCAGTCAGGACCGTGACAAAGTTTTGATATTTCTCCGCCACCATCTTGACGAGGGGTTAAAATGACAATATCTTACAATAAAAGATCCCCTAAAATTGTGGAAGAATCTAAAATAAATATTCGACCACCTGAAGTTGGTCGTCATTCCACAAGCACATCATAATTGGTTAAATATAACTGAATATAATTCAATATTCAAAATTATATCACAGTTGAATTTATGCGGAGAAGAAATCACTGAATAAGATAAACTTGAAAAAAAAGGGAGAAAAGAATACTCCACATTCCCTCCGTAAATATGCTCCTGTAGCAGCAATATCACGGTATGGGATTTACTAAATATTTTGAATTGCTTTCTTACCTTCTTATTGCTGAAAGACACAATGAATTGTTAATGTAGTATCATGATAGCCGTCTCGTATCGACACACGATCAACAATTTAAAAGGAAGGAAAGAAAATCCAGAAGCTTTTCAAAGAAAAATTTCGAAAGCATATGTCACAGATGTGGTGTTAGACCCCGTAAGTTAGAACCTGTAAGTCCTTAATCGATTCAAATTGGTAAAGTTTGGGACCAAATGTAAATTTTCTTCTAAGTGTAGTCTTTAATATTTAATTGTAGTGGGGTCATGGGATGTGGCTTTTGCTGATTGGTCCAAGTGGAAAGGTTTTTGCCTATAAATATATATATGTACATCTTTTGGCAAGAGAAGTATTCCCACACTTAGAGAAAACAAAAAGAAGCAACCAGAAAACTGAACCAACCTCTCGGGTTGCTACAGTAGCAAGAAAAAAAATTGATTTTTTTGAGTTTTCGATTATTTGACGCTTCAAGCTTGGTATATTGGATCCCCTAAGTGGCGTAGAGGCGTTAGTCAGTCAAGGAAACGCTTGGTTTGACGGCTACGAAGATTTGAGTCTAGTAAAGGATTGAAAGGTATGTTAATTTCTAGCTTCATTTATGTAAATTAAAGATTTTGGGGGTGTTAGGGATGTGTTAAATTGAAGGTAAAATATGAAAATAGGGTTGGTTTTTAGTTGAATTGTGAATTTCGAATTTGGGGTTTGAATTGAGGACAAGTTTGCATATGAAGATATATTGATTTATAGTCTTGTGTTTATGTTTATTTGACATGAAAATAGTCCTTGTGGGGTAAAAGAAGTGTTGGAAAACTATGTGAATGTATACATGAGGGTTAGCTTGAATTGGAACCCCATTGGAAGTGTAATGTTATGTTTTAGCGTTGGGGGTTTGCGTTGGGCGTTGGAGTGATGTATTGTAGTCCTTGGAATATATAGGAAGGCTTGAATATGGTAGATGTATATTTATATGTATGCTGCCCTGTTTTACCAAATATTAGCGTTTTGTGGTGTTTTTTTTTATGTTGTGATGGTATTGGAGAGGGTTTATTGGTGTTGTAGGTTGTTGTTGATTGATTATTTGAGCCGAGTTGAATTCTCGGGGCGGCGTATTTTAAGGGGAGATGCTGCCAAAATTACTATAAAATTTGGAACAAAAAGTTAGGATTTAAGACCCGATATGGTTGTTAATCCTTGGCGTTATTGTAATTTGTGTAGACATTGGACATCCGGAAGCATAAATTGGATTGGTCTTGCATTGGAATTAGTTGAAGAAAGAAATCGAGGTATGTAAAGATTTCCTACCACTTGGCATGAGTTAGTTAAGCTTAGTCAACGTCATACGTTTGAAAAATTCCTTTTCCTTCACAATTTGGGTCTAAAT
>JAPFFP010044588.1:0-12288 GCA_026153255.1 Solanum medicagineum | reverse complement strand
TAGGGGTTAGGAGTGACATAGCGAATGACGACCCGAGAATCCGTAAACAAGCCTTAAAGTATCCATATTCACATCATCGATTTGGAAGAATATGAAAGATAATAAATACATAGTTCTAAGGGATAGGAAAGGAGGACTCACACTATGGAGATGTCATAAGGATGGGAGATTAACATGGATTCACATAACACATAGCACATAATAACTAAGGGGCAGATAAGTATGGCTCACTCTGTGGGGCCAATACAGGACTTAGGATCTTCCACATTTTCATATCATAACATAAATCCATATCATAATAATTATGTTCAATAGATAGCCATAATCATAATCTCCTAAAGATCAACACGTAACATATATCCGTATGAGAGTCTACAAGATGTCCAATAATGACTCTACTCATAGAATAGGACGGGGGCCAAGACATGTCTCGAGATCATCCTCAAAGTAAATAGCATAAACAAAAGCAACATACGGTAGATAGATAGTGGCTTGTCCTTGGAAGATAAGACTCACCACAACAACTTTCTTAATTCCAATCTAGACGTCAAATGGTGGATGAAGGTAGTATCCGGTCCCCACATGGTTAGATCATGTAGGCAAAAGTATGTGTTAGTACATTTGAATGTACTAAGTATGCGAGCATGTAATGCATATGACTTATTGAACCTGCATTCAATGTTAGATGAAAAGGGCAGATGATATAGAAAGAAATATATATCCAAAGAAGAGTAGTATTATAATATTCCATGAAATCCATGATGAATGAAATGCACAATACCTATATAAAAAGGGGATGAAACCTCAATCGACATTTATGACTAAGCGAGCTATTACTGAGAATCTCAATGTTATCCCCACACTGTAAAAGAGGTGGTCTACTTGCCAAAGGTAAATCATACTTCTCCTTGCAAGCCTCCTATTTCAGAGAAGTAACTTCCCTTACGACCTCCTATTTTGGATAGGATTTTCAGTATTTTATCATATCATATCAATATTGTAACCGCACCTTACGGGTCTCCCATTTTGGGGAGGATTACCATGTACATATACCTATGCTGGTACGTAGTCCAAGAGAAAGGAAGAGGGCCCTAAAACATCCAATCTCATCATTGTTAATTCATCACCCGCAAGAATACATATACGTATACATGCTTTTTAAAGAGATGCAAGTCATTTCAAATCATTTCAATTCATACTTGGGCTTAAAAGCCAAACATTATCCATAATCATTTATATTTGGGCTCAAAGGTCAAATCATATTTCGAGTCATACTTTTCATGCATAGGAATATCCCATTCACAATTTTCAATATGGCGTGAACACCCAATGTTGCTCAAAGAGCCATATCATAGACATTTATGTGATCACATTCTTGTCATAACCATATGAGTGAGCTTAACTCATATGTTGGGCTTAACCCACTAAATCATTTTCATCAAAACTCTAATGCTCATGTATGAAAATGCCATGTATGATGAACGATATGAGAATAACATTGGGAAATAGAGATTCAATCTTAAATCAACAATTCAATATGAAATTCAAATAAATCCATAAGTAAAATCCACATTCAAATCACAATTTTGATTACTCATGCTCAAGTCAAATTTCAAAGGGACAATGCATATTCAGATCTCCATAATAATCATTCAATTCAACATATTAGCGATTGAATCACTTTAAAATCAACAATAAAACATAGCCCGTACCTCAATTAAATCAAATAAATAATAACCTAAAACAACTCATATTTAAAGTAAGCTTAAATTTCATAAATCAAGTGTAAAAGAGTTTGGTTTCACATGGTTGAAATGGACCATGAATCACTCCCACTTAGCTTAGCTAACCAAGAAGAAATAACAAGAAATTTAATGAAGAAGAGGCCCTTTCCTTAGTCTTCAAGACAATCCTCCAAGGTTCAGTTTAAGGAGTTCTTAAGAGAGAATTTGATTATAATTGTAAGTGTGGAATGAATTTTAATGATAGAAGAAGAGTATAGGTCATTTAAATGTCTTAGGATAGCATAGAGAGTCACAAAAGACCCTTAGGAGTAGCCATAATTATGAGAATACCATTGATGAAATGGAATAAAAATTATTGACAGGGTTCCCCTAGGAGGGTCTCATAGTCTGTACCAAGGCACACAGACCATGTGCCCTTCTGTGAAGCCATACTTAACCAAAATTCCACTGATGAAGTTTCGATATGGTGATTCCATACTTAGAAAATTTTCATACCAATGCCCATACAGAGGCCCATATAGATCGTGAAGGGTTATACAGTCTGTGAGAGGTTCATGTGATCCAAGTGTTAGCCAAAATGTGGTTTTCAAGGTCAAGTCCACTCACACAATTCACCACACAGTTCGTAAAGTGCCACACAGATTGTGTGTGGTTCATGTGGTGAGAATTTTAGTCTTGAACTATAAATTTAAGGCCAACACTTGATACACAAGGCCAAGAGTCACCTCAAGGCTCCTCCACACGGCCCGTGGTGAGCCACACGACCCGTGGAGATGCCCATAAGGTGTCACCTTGGTCAAAAACTTTTCAGAGCCAATTTTCAAGCACCATTAAGGTCATACCAAGTTTGGGTGCTTACATTAGCTTATGGGTAGCATATGGTGACATTGATTTAGGCTTGATCATGGTAATAATGAAGTAATACTTAGGCTTTGATGAGAATTATAAGTTTCAGACAACGGAGGATAGTATTTGAGAAGACGAGCGTAGTTGAGAAATGTCACTAAGCTTGAAAGTTCTCAGTTGTATCTCTTGATGCATGGTAGTCCTATTCTCATGTGCGGCTAGTAATTCTCTTTACCAAAGTTATGAGTCATTTTGATGGAATATTTCGATGAGTTGAGTTTTCTATCCTTGAGTCAATGTTCACCCTTGAGTTGGAGTATTTGAGTTATTGGTTGTATAAGTGCCTTGAGAAATCTCCTAGTTTACTTATCATTCAAGGACAAATGATCCCATGTATTGTAACACCCTGAATTTTGTTTAGCTAAGATCGAGCCATCCTCATATGCATATAAGGTTATACCAAATGATCCTTCATTGAGCATAGGTTTTAAAATCACTCTTTTTAGTGTGAAAATGGATTTGGAGCTGATTTTAGGTTACAAGAATCCTCTTGTGCAAAGTTAAGTTAAAAGCGTCTTTACCAATTAAGTTTTGATATGTAATTTTATATAAGTTAGGTAACCCAATGACTCCTAAATTGTATATATATGATGATATCAAACCCTAAGTATTTAAGTTTAATTTGATGTGGTCTAGGATAATAAGGGATCTTTTGCATCAAGTCGAGTCTAAAGAGTTTCTATCGACTAAGTTTTTAAATGAGTTCATAGAAGTGTCAAATTAAATGAGCATATCTCCTAGAACATAAAGATTTAGGTGTTCCACAATATATCAAATTAAATTTCTTTGAATTCTCTTTCCAACGCCACCAACATTGCCATATTTGGAGTTTGTAGTAAATAGTTATGACAATTTTAGTGAAGACTGTCAGAATAGAGGTTTAAGCCTATCCCTAGGCCTCCTCCTCCCTTTCCACAGAGGCTCAAGAAGAGGGCGGAGGAAGGCAAGTTTAAGCACTTTCTCTCCATGCTAAAGCAACTCTCCATCAACATCCCTTTCATCGAGGCATTGGAGATGATGTCAGGGTATGCGAAGTATATGAAAGATTTGGTCAGCAAAAAGTGCATTGTAAGTCAGGAGCTTAACATTGTAGTACTATCAATATGAAGTCCTTGGTTTAGAAAATATGAGACCCAGGTGGTTTCACCATACCCTTTACCATTGGAGATGTAGAGTTTGCGAGGGCACTATACAACTTAGGTGCCAGTATCAATTTGATGCCCTTATGGTCTATAAGAAGCTTGGATTGGGAGACTCTACTCCTACTAACATGCGGTTGTTGATGGTGGAGGACGATACAATAATAACTGCATACTTATCTCATGATGTGAGATAAAAATTAGGAATTAACTTATGTAATAGAGTCAATTCACTATAGTCTTGAGCAGCGGTATAGGATCAAATCCCAAAGATAGTAAGTATTTTCGTTCTTATGAAAGTCTTATGAAAGAAAGTCCTTTTCAAAGATTCTGTATAAATTTCTCTATGAAATCGAGATAGTTCCCTTTCAGAAAATTCTAACACTAGTAGAAATGCCTATGCTTTATTCTTTTGAAAGGTGGGAAAAAAGATAAAACTAAATAAACTGATTATTCATCCAGAAGAAGCTTGTGGACATACTTTATGATGTGATGGTGAAAGTGGAAAAGTTCATATTCCCTATAGACTTTGTCATCTTCGACTGCAATGTTGACTTGGACATCCCAATCATCATGGGAAGGCCCTTCCTAGCCACTGGATGAGCCCTAGTGGATATGGAAGTTGGTCAACTTAGGTTTAGATTGAACGACAAACAAGTTGTCTTCGATATCTGTCAGTCCATGAAGCATCTAGATGAGTCGAGAAGTCTAGGCAATTGGTAAAGTCTGAGTAACCAATGTGTCCAAGTCATGCTGCGACAATAAATCAGGCGCTACTTGGGAGGCAACCCAAGGTTTTTGATGTAATAGCATAGTTATAGGTTTATTTTTAGTTTTTGGATTCATAGGTAGTTTATTTTCTTATGTTCTGATTGTAATTTTGGACAATGGGTTAGTTGCATCTAGGTTAACAGTGTGTTGTATTAAGAGTATGCTGGTACAAGACTAAGTCAGCCAATTTGGATGAGAAAGGCATCAAGTTGAGTCTCTACGATAGGGTTTACGGGCCGTAAAATACTTTACGACCCGTACCCCACCTCATAGAGAATTCCAGTAAGCAGGAGATTATGCACTCTAGTCTTGAGCCAATTTTATGATTCGTAGATCAAACTACGAGTCATGAATGGGGCTCGTGTAAGTTTTCTAAAATTGTTACTAAGTGTTGAGGGTTCTATGAAACCATGATTCATAAGCCAAGAATCATCTACGACCCATAATCGGTGTTTCATAGGGCCAGGCCCAGTAATTCTAGTTGACCCGAGTCAAAGTATAAAGAGAGGGGTCAAATTATTTTGACCCCATATTTTTCCTAATTTACAAAATCACCCAACCTACCCCCACACCAAATTTCCAACTACCTCCGGTCATCGTCAACCTAAATTTTGGCTGACCTAGGGTTTTGTTTCTATTCACCTCCTTCCTTTTCTTCAAGTTAATCTCAATTCTTGGTAAGGTTTTGGTTTAATTATAACCTTAATTTTCCTTGTATGGATGATTGATTTGAATATTATGTGGGTATGGTGTTTAGAAATAACATTATTGTTTGAATTTGATTGTGATTATTTGAAATTAGGTTTCCCATGCTTGATTTTTGTCTACGTCCGAATTAGGTATTATGGCCTTGTGTAAATGTTAGTTGTTTTTGCCCATTTTGTCACTCATCTTAAGTGATTGAATGATTATGATTGTGCATTAGTGGTTGATGACATAGGTACATGTTAGTGCTTGAATCAACTAGAGGTGGTCGGAATTGAAGGATAATTTATGCTAAATCACTCTCGATGGAGTGTATGTGTGTTGAACACGTTGGGGGTGATGGGTGTAGTGTTGAAATCATGTGGGTGCATATGTTCTTGCTTCGATGCTGATAACCTAGTTGGTTAAAATGTCTTTTGGGGTCTGTGTGATGGACTTAGAAACTTAGGTGACTGAGTTTTCTGGTTCACGGGTGGCTTTTGTGGAACGATCCTTGAGTCATAATTTCCCCTTATGAAAAATTCCAGAAACTTGATATTTCTGAGTATCCATTAGACGAGACCTTCTACGACTCATAGATCACTTTACAGCTCGTAGATAGGTCTCATAGATACCTACTTGAATTTAAGTAGGACATTCTCTATGATCTAGTCTACGACTCGTAAATCACTGTACGAGTCATACCTGGTCTCTTAGACTCTTCAAGTAACCAAATTTTTGTGAACCACTAGTTTACGAAAGATCTTTACGACCCATAATATTCACTATGACTCGTAAAGGGGCCTTCTAAAATCTATTTACAACTGAACCCAGATAAATTCTTACATTTTAATTCTTGATTTGCGGGCTAACCATGCTGCATATATGTTGATGTTTCAGGTACTATGCCCCGAAAAGCCAAATGCGCAGAGATTGAGGCTATGAAGAGGAGGCTCAGGGATGAGCCTTCGGAAGATGATCAAACCACTTAATCGAGTGGTTCACTAGAGATCCTGAACGTCCAACCGGACCCAGAGGCTGCTATACCATAGACCAGAGTTGCAGCGAATGTTGGGCGTACTCGGGCTCCTATTACTTGCTCTCCTCAGTTTGACAAGGGAGATAACGATGGGAGTGGGCTACCACAGATGACTCTATCCGGCAAGGTCCAGCTCTGAGGGAGGCTCTGAGGACAGATTAAAGGCTGAGTCCTCTGTTGCACCCCGATCATCACCATTTACATCGGGTGCCTTCACTAGCAGATGATGTGTTGAGGGCATAGAGGAGATTTATAAAGAGGGCATGTAGCCGAAAGAGCGGGGCAAGCCATTAAGCTCTATCTATGAGGAGCCCCGAGTTATATCTGATGGATTTAGTCGTGTACCTTATCTCCATGACATGATGATTTGGTACAAGCTCGACTGGCCCACATAGGCCCTTGGACGATACTCCTTGACCATAATGAGGGAACTCTTCTATGTAGCCACAATCCAGCTTTCTCTTCCCAAGGGGAAGAAAGACCTCGCTCAGCCCAGACTGACAGAGATGTGAGTGAGGGGCCGGTGGGTAGATATATCAGAGAAGACCATCCGCCTTAAGTTATTTGGTCCCGAGTAGTGTGCCCCCAAATCCACTGCAGAGTTCGACTACAGGGTGAAGTATACAAGGGACCCACTAGTGTGAAGGATCCTGAGCGACGAGCCACGTTGATGAAATAGGTGGCTGGGTATATTGCAGAGCAGGGTCCGGAACCTGCTTGGGTCGCTACTCACTTTGGGCCTATCGTCAAGGCTTCGCTTAGATTTTTTGTGAAATTTTGGTGGGTATTATTCGTTCACGCATCCGACCGACACTAGCTAATAATACTTTATGCCAGAGCATGCAGTTTTGGTCGCCAACATCTTAGTTGGCTATGATATTGACTGGGCCCACCCTATCACCGAGGAAATACATGAGGCCACGCTGAAGAGGTCCACATCCATCCCATTGTCATGCTTGATTTACAGGCTCTAATTAGAGTCTAGGGAAGAGATATTACACCAGCTGGACCGGATGATTGAGGCCCAACATACATTGGATCCCAGCTTGATCAAGGTTGAAGAGAACTCGGTGGCACTTCTGCAAGCACAACCTCCACCCATGCCTGAGATGTTAGCCCCAGCACCACTACCTGAGGGTTCTGAGAGTGCCACAACTACTGCTGCTGCTCCTACTGAGGAAAGGCCCCTGCAGCCCGAGGCAGTTGAGGAGATGGGGCCCACTATTGATGTTCTTGAACCATGGGCCACTACTTCACATCCTTCTACCACGGGCATGATCTATGTCCGCCGCATCTATATAGGCCTTGGCATAGAGATTATCACATGCTAAGTCACAACTGACTCAGCTTATTCATCAGATTAGGCCATGGGTTCGCCAGGCTATTGCAAACTCGAAAGGTCGATCGCAGGCATTCATGGTCGCTACTATTCCGTATTTCTATCGTGGATTCCTGCATCGACACCTTCGAGGAGTGGGTGAAGAAGAGATTGGGCGAGGCCTGACCTTCAGACTTGTCAGCCATAAAAAATTAAAGGAGATCCAACAGCTCCGTCCTGACATGGCAGCATCACTAGCGACACCAGTCACACTACTAGAGATGATATCTATGGTGCCAATGTTTGATTTATTTGCGCCTAAGGAGCCTACCTAGTATCGCCTTAGGAAGATACCTTACACAAATGAGGATCTATAGGAGAGATATGTATGTGTGAATATGTCAAAGAAGGAGGAGCTCTAGCTTTCCTTGAAGAGATTGAGGCATGCTGAGGAGATGAGACAAGTTTGAGCGATGGAGCAAGATGGGGGGTGTTGTGTCATGCCCTGAGAGGGTACAAGATGTGGCCGACACCTAGAGAATAATGCTAGTCCCCAAGCGAACCACTTGGCCTCATCACATTCATTCAATCCTTAAACTCTACTATCAGCGAAAGATAAAAGAATAGTAAAATGAGCACATCTCATCATCTAGTCTCAAGGTAATATTATAAAAAAAGGCTAGTAGAATGAACTAGCTCACAATCTTAACAATCAACATCTGACTCTAGTCTTTGAAGCCTCTATCACTATTAAGTGATTCCAATGACAGACCCTTGGCTACTTCAATCAAAATAGCTAATCAAGTCTAACTCTAAAGCAAGCTGAAATAATATAATGAATTCTTCAAAGTAGGGGAGGCTCACCAATTAGCTGACTGCTCAGATTCTCAACGATTCGCCTATTGATGATCTCTAATCGCTGTATTTGCATCATAAAATGATGCAGCGCTAAGTGACATCATAGTTTGAATGAAATAGAAGCAGGTAGAATAATATGGAATAGTCATCAAATCAGACAATCAACAATCAACCTGTCAAATGTCTATCTACAAGGAGATTAAAGAGTAGATAAGTGACCATCAACAAATCAAAACTCATCAATCAAATCAGACTCACCTCAATAGAACTCAACTCATCTCATCTCATCTCGACTCAGAGTACTCAAGGTGGGAACTTTCTGGGAGTTTCTCTTATCTAACAACAGTCACTCATGAGCTAGTGATTGTAAAAAAACCACCGTTGTTGCCACAACCATTCTATTCTTGCCCGATAAGGAACGAATCGAAACCATAATAGACAAGTCCACAATAGAGACGACAATCTACAAGTCCTCTATTGTATCAGGGACTTCTAATTAGAGGGCACCTTAACATAATGTGATGTGATGGTCCTAATCCTCACCTATGCTTAGCTACGTAGTTTGATGAGTACGATTTGAATTAGCTCTCACTCTTTCGATACTCGATACTCCTCCCAAAACCCAATGCTCATAAAATAATCTATCCTAGTCAAGCTATCACAATCAGCCTTTTAAAGGCACTCATCATTCAATCAGTCTCATAGAGACTCTCATCATCTCATCAATCAACATCTCAATCAATAGCTCAAGTCTTAGAACAATCATTAGAGAATAATCGAATAGACAAATCATTAGAGTTTATTCATGGAGACTCATAGGACAGTCAATTTCTATCAACTTATCATCATTCTCATATCACAATCACTATCGACATTCTCAAATCAAGGTTCTAGACTTAATCCCTAAGTTCATTCATGCATGCTTTCAAAAATAATTATGTAGGGTTATACAATACGCATGAAAAATATTTAGTTCAAGAAAATAAGTTCATCATGATCATCAACATAAAAAAATACATGTAATTGATATAATTTTTATGGAAACACATCAAGAATCATGTATGTAAACTCATTAGACTTTCATATCTTCTATGACCATCTATGGGGCACATGAGAGAACAATCTCATGTTTGTACTTTTGCTTTACATACTCGGGGTGAAGCTATCAACAATCATGTTCAAGAAATTTTCTAAGAATTCTCCAATCTACGCTTCTCTCTTCTCTTCTCTCAAGCCCTAGTCTTTCAAGAACTTAAAATGGCATAGGAATGTGGTTTTAGGCCCCTTTTATGCTCAAAGTGACCTATTTTGATCATGCATTGAAATTTAGGAGGGGTTGGAAATTGTCTAAAATACCTCTCACGAAAGAAAAACTTTCAACTCAGGATAGTCTAGTTTGCGACGCAGACTGGGCGCACACTTATGTATTATTTTTCAAACATTTTCTGAACGAGTGTTCCAATCCTGTTGAAAAAATTAAAAAAAATAAGTGCAAGTCCGCTACAGAGGCGCAATGTACCTCTGTCGTGCACGGTTATTGTTTTTTCATTTTCGAACCAAAAAAGTATCTTTTGGTCCGGTCGCTCTAAAAATTGACCGAGACCATTTTCCCACTCAATTTTTCATGTTTATCGCATTTTCGACCTCGAATTTGCAAATAGAGCATAGGATGACGCATTACTTGGACATCTCTTCTCTATGAGTATTTTGGGAATTTTATCGGGTGTTATATGTTGGCCCCTCCGGACAGAGAACTACCGCTGAGCACAGGGAAAGGATGGACAAACTCAGCCATAGACTAGTGCTTAGGCACCCAGGTATGTTGTTTGATCCTATGTTCTATTTTTGGTTGATTTTGTGCATTGGGGACAAATCACATCTTTTTGATAGGATATGGGTAGTTGTGGGCCTCAATGAAGTCTGAGTAGATTACGGTCCATAACTACCCCAAATTTTGATCCTAAAATTTTCTTGCCTATGTTCTTTTTCCCCGTGGACATTTAATTTTTGTTGAAGTGTCACGTTTAGGATGTTTAGATAATATTTGTTGCATAGAGTACTAGTACTTGTGGCATATAGCATGTTTTTATGTTTTATTTGAAGGATGATACCCATCAAAAATTTTGATTAAGTAATTAGATAGTAACCATGCATGTTTAGGTGTCTGACAATATTTTTTCTGATAAATAAGGGTATATTGAAATAAAAAGCATGATTTGTGAGTCTTTTGTTGATAATTTTATGCAGTGCTATATGATTGTGAGCATAATTTGAAAAATTCATGTATTTTGTGCTAATTCAAAACTTGTTTTCTTACTGTAAGTTAGATTGTAGATTAATTGGATTAGGAAAGGATCTTAGGTCATTATTCTTAAGTAGTCTACTTCAGCCTAAAAATAACTAACCAAATTGATGATATATCCCTTATTCCTAATGTTTGAGCCCAACATATACCTATTCTTTGAAAACACCTGATTATCCTAGCTTTGTCTAGTGAAAAATCTTGAAATTGGCTCTGGTCTTTCCTTGAACATTGTATACCTTGACTGAGGCAAAAAGTCTAAGTTGAGGGTGGCTACCAAAAGTGGTCTTGGTTCAGAGGATGGATATTGTGCACCTCACCATGGGCTAAAAGCCTAAGTTGAGGGTGGATGGTGTAAGGGTAAAGGACAAAAATAAGGAGGTGAGTTAGGAAAATGGAGAAAAAGGAGAAAAATCATGTACTAGGTGCAAGAAAAATGAAAGATGCCTTAATTGAGAACTGAAAAGCAAAATAAAGTATGAAAATAAGGCAAAAAGCTGAAAAACGATAAGAAAGCATCCAGAAAAGCTTGAAATAGAAAAAAAGGGAGAATAGGGTGAAAGTAACAAAGTTGGTGGGGCAAAAGTGTAGAAAAATGCAGTTTCAAGGAGGGCTTTTAGTCACTATTTTTTTCAAAATACCATACCAATGCCCCTTGAGCCTACATTACAAGCCAAGAAAGTCCTAAGTGATCCTAATCTAATTAGTTGAAGGTTTAAGTCATGAGTATAGGGGCAAGCCTATGGTATTAGTCATTATCCATGAATATCTCTGGTGAGAGTTAGTGTTTTTGCATAGTCCCAAGGTCAAATATGAAAACATCATTGAGTGTTAAATATGAGACTTCTTTCTGTGAGGGCATTTGCGTTGCATTGTTAGCATTTGACGTTTTCAGTGATTGTGGACTATTGATAACCCCTTGCTTATCATAGTTATGTCGTCATATGCACTAGTTTGCCTTGGTTTGCTAAATAGCTATTTGATCCTGTTTTAGAAAGTTGGTGAGGTATCTAAGTCTGAGATGTCAGTGGTATATGACACTGAGTTGAGGTCTGCATGTTACTACATTGTCTATATAGAGTAAGTCCGTCGCTTGAGGAGAAGCAATAATTTTAAGTTGAGGGTGTTGATGTGCTGCCAAAATACAACACTTTTGATGCTTAAAACTTAGGGTTTTGTGTGTTCTCAATGTGATATTTGTGGGTTTTATGTGTTTTTCATGTTTAGATTTGTAGGATTACATGTTGGCCATGATTTGGAAACATTGCAGAAGTTGTTAATTTTTGTTGTTGTACAAGACCTTCTATGGGCCGTAGAGCATTCTACTAGTTGTAGATATATTTCGTGAGGAATTCCAGTGAGGGGCTATTTGCTGAAGTTGAAGTCTATGAACATGCAGATGAGTCGTGGAGCATTTTACGAGTCGCAAAATACCTTTCATGACCTGAGGATCAGAGTAGTGGACTTGCAGGAAAGTTATCAGATTAGACCCCTTTTGCGGATCGTAAACCTCTTTACGAGTCATA
>JAPFFP010044587.1:0-12288 GCA_026153255.1 Solanum medicagineum | reverse complement strand
AGAGGTCCAAACTTTTCAAAATTGCATCATAAGGGCTCCTTGTTTGCCTATTGATCAATTAGGTCCCAAACTTTTCTTTAATCCAAATGAGGACTTCCGACTCCAACTTAATTACACATGCCAAATTCACTTGACTCTATAATCACGCACTATAATTTTACTTAAGTTCAACGTACATGATATCCACAACAAAATTTCCCGATTGGATAGTTATCCTTAATTTAATGAAATGCGGGGTCTAACAGTAGGCCAACCAATCTAATCACAAGACTAGAAAAAAAGAAACTAGCCAAAACTCTATCAAATCAATAACTCAATAATCTAGTCTATGAACCCGCGATGCTGAAACGAATCTCCTTCTCTAGCCATAGCTCTACCTCTTGATGAGGCACTGAGTACTATCCCGATGTACAAACCCTTTTAGGGTCCCTAAACTCCACTCTATGCATCAGCTCCGTCTCATTGGCAGCACTAACCACTGCTGAAAGGAAGCTCAATCTCTAGATATCCAAAATACTTCCTGTTTGATAGGGGAAATCAACCCTCTTATAAATCGGTGAACTCTCTCCTCCCCAATCAAAATAATAGTTGTAGCATGATGGGCAAACTGACAAAAGCAAACGTCATACTCTAAAATGATCATGATACCCTACCTCCAACTCTCAAACCTCAGATGACTCTCCTCACGAACACTCCACGGAACAAACCGATCATAAAAGGCACTAGAAAATGTCTCCCAAGTCATCTAAGGAGACCCAACTGGGAGGGATCATGAATAAGTCTTCCACCACTTCTGGCTGGCCTATGGAGCTAAAGGATAACATATCGTACGCTATGAGTCTCGGTCGATCCCATGGCATGATGTAAGTCTTTGCAAGTTCTCAAAAATTCATGTGTATCCTCGACCTTCTCACCCTGAAACTGAGGTGGGTTCATCTTTCTAAATCAATCATACTTATGCTACTCATCATCAATAAGATGGCTATTGGTGGAATCTTAATAATCAGCACTGCTAGTGGCTGCTCCACTTGAATCGGTGCCTCGGGGGCCTATTTCTGGTCCTGGGGTTGTACCCTAACTCTAGTCTATGAAGTATCAAATGTATCCGTGGGGCTACCTGCCTTCCCCAAAGTCTTAAGTACACCCAAAACTCTCAACAATGTATCCTGGAGTAGTGGTGTTGCAACAAACTCATGAGGAACCTGCTCCTATCTAGGCTCCATGGCTGGCTCTGGGGAGATACCCTGCTCATAATCTCTCGTTGGTGCGGCTCCTCGACCCCAGCCTCTAGCTCATCCTCTGGAACGACCCCTACCCCTAGATGAGGTCTCAATAGCAACATCAGGGGTTGCCTCTCCTCGTCCGGTAGCATCAATAACTCTAGTCCTCGCCATCTGTCAAAAGGACACATGATCACTTAGCACTTAGACAAAATCGACGCACGAATTGATTAGAATGAAGTAAAAGAAAATTTTCTAACAGTCATCGTAGCCTCTCAAAGATAAGTAATGGACATCACTGTACCGATCCTTATGACTCTACTCGACTGGGCTTGTACACATGTGAGACTTATGAACCTGGGGCCATACCAAATTATCACGATCCAAAATTCGAGTGTGATGACATTCATATAACCCACCAAGGCGAGTCATACGAAACCCTAAAAAACCTAACATAATAAATAAAATAGAAGATAAATTGTTTAATAAGATAGATAGCATAGGAAATCAAAACTATAACCTTCCCAGAACTGGTGTCACATGTACAAGCCTCTATAATAAGAATGCACAAATATAAATACAAGTCTCATTGTGTAATCTTCAAATAGAACATGACATAAGATAAAATCCTCATAGGTCTACTGAAGGTATAAGCGGCTACCTTACGAGTGATCCTAAAGCTATATCCTAAAGTGAAGGAAGCTAATAGAGGACCATACTCACAACATACAAAAATATAACAAGGGGTAAGCACCTAAACACAGGGTGCTCAACAAATGGAAACTAATCTAAAGTAAAGCAATAAAGAACACAAGTACTCCTTAATTCCCAACAACAAACTGCCGAACTACAACCCTTCACTCAAGAAAGTCCCAGCACAATATAATATATAATTCACAATAATGTACAAATACACATCAGCTAGCATAGTAAATCCATACACATATATATAAATATATCCAATAGTCTCTCTAATCAATGATAGAATAAGTATACAATCTCATGAGCAATACAATAATAATAGCAATACAGGTATGATAAGAGATAGAGTGGATGCCATGAAATGTAAATAATGTGATGTAGTATCACATAATCATGATGTATGGTTGTCCTACGATACACATCCATCGGTTGCATCATACTGAAATCTATGTGTCACGCCCCGAGTTCACATCCTAGGCCTGGCCGGCACACAGAACCATTTCTGGTCCCAAGTGAGCCACTTGGTCTGACTAGTTTACTTAGCGAAAGACTTAAATAATAAATGGAAGAGTTGATTAATATAAACTAATGATACAGCATATCTGAATGAGATAAATAGTAGGAGTGTCTCAACCGTAACAGAAAACAAGAACTGAAACACTTATCACATAGTCCATGGAACCTCCAACTAGAATGATCTGAAATAACTACTGGGATAAACCTATGGTAGCCATAACTGAAAAGAAATACTAAAACGAAAACATAGATAATGACTTCACAACCTTTGACTGAAAAGAGGCCTCACCAATAGCTGGATGAATGGTTGGTCCTTAACGGAGCATTTGCTTAGGGAGTCTGTCACTTGCGTCTGTATCATAAAATGATGCAGATCCAAAGGACATCAATATGTGAAATGTACGATATGTAAAATGACCAAAACGGAAGCTCAAGATAAGGCACTATGCTCAAAGTAACTAAACTATGTCTCAAAATAAGATTTCATAGGTAATAAATATAGTACATGCTGAAAATAGAGCATATGGTGAAAGTTTGTAGGTAGAAACTAGCTTGCTTTAACTTAGAGAGTTTCTCTAACCGACAACCACCACTATGAGCTTCGTGATGATACAATATCTTGCCCATGCTCCCAGAGGCATCCCATACGCTAGGGTAAGGAACGAAAACTAAGAGAATGGATCCATTCCAAAACTAGGTCATCTCAGTGGTAATAAGGAGTTGTACTTTTGGTACAATCCTATCCTACATCGGCTACGTAGTTTATGAGTTCAAGTCATTATTACTCTCATTCATATCGGTGCTCAATACTACTCTCAAAGTAGCTTTTATAATACTTATACTTAAAAGAGTATTCTTGCTCAAAGTATTATTTTCTTCTCTTTGGGACTTAGCCCAACTTTAGCTTTTCTTAACTTTTCTTAACTTGACTCTCTTGTTTGTTTTTGAAAGTTGTATCAATACCAGGTATTTCAACATGATCTTAGTTACTCAGATATTTTGCAATTACCAAAGCTTCAAGTACTTTTAAAACTCAACTCAAACCATGAATATAATAGCTTTTTCAGAAATAGATATAGGGTTCTCATAAATGTAACCATAACAGTAAATCTTGTCTCAATAACTTAACTTAGTACTAAAATCAGTAGAAACTATGATTTTTATCAAGAAAAATGCCTGAAAAAGTATTTTGATGAAATCAACTGATAATGGAGAAAAACTGATCCTAACTCATAAGCTTGAATCATGGGTAGAGATTTGTAGTCAAAGATACTAAAACATATGTAGGACAACTTTTGGAGGGCCTTACATACCTTGAAAATCAACTTATTGGAAGAATTGAGGAGGATTATTGAAAGCCCTAACTTTTGCCCCTTTGAAACTACGGTCTAAGTTCTTGGAGTATTTGAACGTTTATGAGATGAGATAGTATGTTATAGGGGTTTAATTAGGTGAAAACTGACAAGTTTAGGCTTAAAAGGGTAAGAAAAGTAAAAAATATCGCTTTTAAAATTGTAGGTCGGGCTACATATGAGACCCCATACGACTCGTAGAAGCTTCCATGATACGTAAGGGACCTTTCATAAACTTTAGGACATCTTTTGGGGTCTCTGGAACTTCTATGAGCCCCCTGATACGACTTGTAAGGGGTTCTATGACCCACAGATGGGTTCCTAAAGTCTAGGGCTGAAAATTTGACTTCTCTGACTTTTACCACGAGATACCAATACGGGTCATACTCCGAATTATGACCCGTATCTGGGTCTCATATTGCACCTCTACACTGGCAGTCCTTAGTAAAACGACCATAACGTTTGACTTGGAACACCAAATGAGGTGAAACCAGTTGCTTTGGAAAGCTAGTTCAAAGGGCTTTCATTTGATATGTCATAAGGCTTCTAAATATTTGTGTGCTAATATTTATGGCCATTAAAAGTTGACCCTTGCATAATCTAAGGCTAGAAACTCATTTTATAGGGAAGTTTTGAACTCGACTAAGTACTTAAAGGTCTCTTATGACCCTAATAGACTTCTCGCATATAAGAGTGAGTCTTGAAATATAGGTACTTTTGAGGATAGAGTTATGAGGTGTCATAATATCTCCCCCTTGGGATCATTCGTCCTCGAATGAAGGTGAAACTGGGGAAACATATGCATGACTGCTACTCATGAACTAGTTGATGTATTTCAACTCAACAATAGGAATAGGGAACATTACCTTCATTCTTGTCATTGGAAGATATAAATAGGTGAGGATATCTAGCTTTTATGTCTCCCTCAGCTTCCCAAGTGAATTTCTCGATGAACCGGTTCCTCTACAATACCTTAACAGAAGCAATCTCCTTGGTCTTCAATTTACGAACTTGTCGATCTAGTATCTGAATTGGGATCTCTTCATATGTCAAGCTGTCTCTGAATCCAATACTCTCTAAAGGCACAACCAGTGCGGGGTCTCCCAAACACTTCCTGAGCATAGAAATGTGGAATACTGGATAAATTGCAGCTAACTCTGGTGGCAATTCCAATTCATATGTCATATACTAATCCTCCTAATAATCTAGTATGGGCCAATATATCATGGAATTAGCTTCCCCTTTTCTCGGATCTCATAACACCCTTCATCAGTGATACCTTTAGGTACACCCGTTCACATACCTCAAATTCCCAATCCCTCCTTCTAACATCAATATAACACTTCGGTTGACTTTGGGCTGTCTTTAGTCTTTCTTGAATATCTTTCACCTTCTCCGTAGCCTGATGGACTAAATCAGGTCCTATCAATCTTGCTTCACCAACTTCAAACCACGCAATAGGTGATCTACACCTCCTAACATAAAGGGCTTTATATGGTCCCATTTGTATGCTAGCTGGAAACTATTGTTATAAGAAAATTCAATCAAGGGTAAGTGATCATCCCAGTTACTTTAAAATCTAAAACACATGCCCTCCACATATCCTCAAGAGTTTGTATGGTCAATTCCGCTTGTCCGTCTGTCTGGGGATGGAAGGTTGTACTAAGATTCACCTTCGTACCAAGCCCTTTCTGAAAGGACTTCCAAAATTATGCTGCGAACTAGGCTCCTCTATCAAAAATAATGGATATAGGGACCCCATACAATCTAATAATACCCTTAATGTAAAGTCTGGCATAGTCCTCAGTTGTGTCATATCAGTCGTTTTGACAGGTAGAAAGTGAGCCAACTTGGTCATTCAATCTACTATTACCCATATTGAGTCATCATGTCTATGGGATCAAGGTAAACCTATTATGAAGTCCATGTTAATCATTGCCTACTTCTACTCTGGAATCTCAATATTCTGGGCCACACCACAAGGCCTTTGGTGCTCCACCTTAACTTGCTGGCAATTCGGGTATCTGGAACGAACTCTACAATGTTCTTCTTCATGCCAACCCACCAATAAATATCTCGTAAATCCCTATACATTTTGTTGCACCTGGGTGAATAGAGTATCTGGCATTATGAGCCTCGGCTAGAATCCTGTCTTTAAGGCCATCAACACTAGATACACACAATTTGTCTTGGTATCTCAAGACTCCACCTCCCTTTTTTACAAACGCTAATACTGTTTACTTCTGACATCTTATTTCAGCTAAAGGAGGACAAGATCCCGGTCTTGTTTTTCTTTCACCTCCACCACTAAGGATGACTCCGTCCCATTTTTGATAATAGCACCACCTTCATCAGAATCTTCAATTTGTACTCCTAAGCGTGCCAGTCTATGCACTTTCTTAGCAAATTCTTTCTTTCCATCCTCAATATATGTAGTGCTACCCATGGTCAACCTGCTAAGAGCATCAACAACTACATTAGCTTTATCTAGGTGATAGAGGATGCTCATGTCATAATCCTTCAACATCTCCAACCATCTCCTCTGCCTTAAGTTCAACTTCTTTTGGCTGAACACATACTGCAAGCTTTTGTGATCTGTAAATACATCTGCATGCCCACCATAAAGATAGTATCTCCAGATTTTAAGAGCAAACACCAAAGTAGCAAGCTCAAGATCATGAGTTGGGTAGTTCTTATCACGAGTCTTTAGCTTTCTGGAGGCATATGCTATCACCTTGCCTTTCTGCATCAATACATATCCCAACCCAACTCTGGAAGCATCATTATTACAACAAAGCCATCAGCTCCCTCGGGTAGGGATAAGACTGGAGCTGTAGTCAGCTTAGTTTTCAACTCCTGGAAACTCTTCTCACAAGCTTCAGACCATACGAACTTAACCTTCTTCTGAGTTAGCTTAGTCAAGGGAGCTGAGATAGAAGAAAATCCCTCTACAAAATGTCTGTAGTAACATGTCAAACCTAAGAAACTCGTTATCTCTGTTGGACTATGGGCCTTGTCCAGTCCTTTGCTGCCTCAATCTTTTGAGAATCAACTTGAATGCCTTCACCAGAAACAATATGACCCAAAAGCACTACGGATGCTAACCAAACTCAAATTTGGAAAATTTGGCATACAACTGTTAGTCCTTAAGGGTCTGAAGGATTATTCTAAGATGGTCAACATGCTCCTCCTTATTATGAGAGTAGATGAGGATGTCATCTATGAACACAATGACGAATATATATCAAATAAAAATGGGAGCAGAGCTATGCTTGTGAGCTATATGGATATCCGGAGGTTGATGACTTATGTGCAACAAGCTGATGAGGAGAGCCAACATGTCGGAGAAGAGTTTAGGAGTAAGAAAGCTAAGACATCTAGCCATGAGGTTGGCAAGAGAGGGAATAGTAACAAATTCCAGTCAGGGCTGGCACCATCATCTACTAGTGCTCCTATGCCCAGAACCAGGAATGATCATAGGTCTCAGAACTTTGGAGCCCAGGGATCTCAGTCACAAGCTAGTGTAGTTGAAGGTTCACAGGGTACGCCAGCATGTGTTAAGTGTGGCAGATTACACTTAGGTAAATGCCAAGAGGGGAGTGATGCTAGTGTGGCCAAGTGGGTCACTTCCAGAGAGAGTGTACAAAGTAGGTTGACCAGGCTCAATCTTCTGCACCAGCCCTACCAGCCAGGGGAAATCAGAAAGGTACTATGTTAGGTGTAAATGGAGCTACAGATCGTTTGTATGCCGTGGGTAGTCTCCAAGATCAGGAGAACTCCCCAGATGTTGTGACAGGTATGTTTCGAGTCCTTACTCTTGATTGTTCTGTTTTGATGGATCCTAAAACGAGCCACATTATCATTTGTAACTCCTTATGTGGCCAGTAGATTTGACAGAACCCTTGAGATCTTCTTGAACCCTATGATGTTTCTACTCTAGTGGGTGAGAGTTGAGAGAATCTATAGAGTTTGTGTAGTGTCTATCCATCATAAGGATATTCTTGTTGATTTTGTTGAGTTAGAGATGACTGATTTTGATGTAATCCTTTCATAGATTATCTTTACGCCTGCTATGCTTGCATTGATCGTAGAGCCCTAACCGTTAAGTTCCAATTCCCGAATGAACTGGTTCTAGAGGGGAAGGGTGATTCTGTTGCACCTAAGGGGAAGTTTATCTCCTACCTTCGAGCCAAAAAGCTAATTTTCAAAGGTTGTATCTATCACCTTGTACGATTTAAGTGTGATGATGTCAAGTCTCCTACTCTTGAGTCAGTTTGGATTGTAAATGAGTTTCCTGAAGTCTTTTCTGAGGATCTGCCTGGAGTCCCTCCTGATAAGGAGATTGACTTTGGAATTGATGTGCTTCGCGATACCCAGCCTATCTCAATTCTACCTTATAGGATGGCCCCCGCTGAGTTGAAAGAGTTAAAAGCGCAATTGAGAGATCTGTTAGAGAAGGGCTTTATCAAGCCGAGTGTTTCTCCTTGGGATGCTCCTGTCCTATTCATGAGAAAGAAAGATTGGTCTCTCAGAATGTGTATCGACTATAGGCAACTTAATAAGGTCAAGATAAAGAATAAATATCCTCTCCCAGGATAGATGATCTGTTTGACCAACTTCAAGGTGCTTCTTGCTTCTCAAAGATAAACCTCAGATCTGGCTACCATCAGTTGAAAGTGAGGGGAAGTGATATTCCAAAGACGACCTTTAGGACTAGAAATGGCCATTTTGAGTTCTTGGTTATGTCCTTTTGGGTTGACGAATGCACTTGCAACCTTCATGGACTTGACGAATAGGGTGTTCAGACAATATCTTGATATATTTGTGATTGTGTTCATCGATGACATATTGGTGTATATGAGAGATGAGGAGCATTCCAATCACCTCAAACTTTTCCTTCAAACCCTTAAGGACCATGAGTTGTACGCAAGGTTTTCAAAATATGAGTTCTGGCTCAAGTTAGTGGCCTTCTTAGGCTATGTTGTTTCTGGTGATGGTACTCGAGTAGATTCCTAAAAGATTGAAGTGGTTAAGAACTGGCCTAGACCGACCTCTCCAACTAACATAAGAAGTTTCTTGGGGTTGGCAGGCTACTACCATAGGTTTATTGATGGATTTTCTTCCGTATCTGCACCATTGACCATATTGACTCAGAAGAAGGTCAAATTTCTGTGGTCTGATAAATGTGAAAAGAGTTTTCAAGAGTTGAAGACTAGACTGACTACTGCTCCCGTTTTAACTTTGCTCGATAGGACAGGGGACTTTGTAATATATTGTGATGCGTCAAGAGTTAGATTGGGTTGTGTGCTGATGCAGATAGGGAAAGTGATAGCCTATGCCTCCAGAAAACTTAAGGTTCATGAGAGGAACTATTCGACCTATGATCTTAAGTTGGCAGCGGTGGTGTTTGTACTTAAAATCTAGTGCTACTACTTATATGGAGTGTATGTGGATGTGTTTACTAACCACAAGAGTCTGCAATATGTATTTAGTCAGAAAGAGCTCAACCTGCGACAGAGAAGATGGTTGAAGTTACTCAAGGATTATAACATGAGCATTTTCTACCACCCAGGTAAAGCTAACATTGTTGCTGGAGCTCTTAGCAGGTTGTCAATGGGTAACACGACCCATGTTGAGGAAGGAAAGAAGGATTTAGCTAAGGAATTGCATCGATTGGCTCGATTGGGAGTTCAACTTGAGGAGAATGATGAGGGAGGAGTCAATGTTCAGAATGGGTCTACTCATCTTTAGTGGTAAAGGTGAAAGAAAAGCAAGACCAAGATCTTGTCATGCTTCAATTGAAGGAGGGTGTCTACAAATAGAAAGTGATGGTCTTCCCTAAAGGGGGAGATGGAGTGTTGAGGTACCAAAGTAGATTGCGTGTTCCATATGTTGATAGTACTCGAGGTAGAATCATGGCTGAAGCCCATAGCTCTAGATATTCCATTCATCCTAGCTCTACCAAAATGTACCATGACCTAAAGAAAGTCTATTTCTGGAGTAGAATGAAGAGGGATATTGTTGAGTTTGTTTCTAAGTGCTCGAATTGTCAACAAGTAATAGTTGAGCATCAAAGGCCATAAGGATTGGCACAGAACTTTGAGATTATTTAGTGGAAGTGGGAGATGATCAACATAAACTTCATTGCCGTTCTACCGAGGTCTCGAAATCAACATGATTCGATATGGGTAAATGTGGATAAGATGACCAAATTGGCTCTCTTCTTAGCAGTTAAGACCACTAACACTACAGAGGAGTATGCCAAGTTAAACATCCCTGAGATTGTGAAGTTGCACGGAGTTCTCTTGTCCATCATCTCGGATAGAGGAGCTCAATTTACCTCCTAATTTTGGAGATCTTTCCAGAAGGGATTGGGTACTATAGTGAATCCAAGTACAATCTTTCATCCACAGACAAATAGCTAGGCAGAGCGGACAATTCAGACATTAGAGGATATGTTGAGTGCTTTGTCCTTGAATTCAAAGAAAATTAGGACAATCACTTACCATGGATTGAATTTGCAAATAATAATAGTTATCATACAAGCATTCAAATGGCTCCCTATGAAGCTTTGTATAGGAGGAGATGTAGATCACCAATTGGATGGATTGAGGTTTGAGAAGCCGAGTTGATTGGACCTGACCTTGTCCACCAGTCAATGGAGAAGGTAAAGGTCATCAAAGAGAGGTTGAAGACTGCACAGAGTCACCAGAAATCTTACACAAATGTGAGGAAAAGAGACTTAGAGTTATAGGTGAATGAGTGGGTGTACTTGAAAATATCACCTATGAAGGGTGTCATGAGATTTTGGTAGAAGGGAAATTGAGTCTTTACTATATTGGTCCCTATCAGATTGTCATGAGGATTGAGAAGGTCACTTATGAGTTAGAGTTGCCTTCTGAGCTAGACACAATTCATCCTGTCTTCCATGTTTGGATGATGAAGAAATGTTTAGGAGATCCTGCCTTAGTGATCCCTGTTAAGAGTACTGGAGTAAAGGATAGCTTGACCTATGAGGAGATTCTCGTTCAAATTTTGATCGCCAGGTTTGCAAGTTGAGAACCAAAGAGATTGCCTTAGGTCAAAGTCCTATGGAGGAATCAATTCGTTGAGGAAGCCACATAGAAAGCTGAGGAAGAGATGAGAGCTAAATATCCATATCTATTCATACCTGATGATGAGAATGTTGAAGGTAATATTCTTACCCTTGACTTAGTTGATGTTTCTATTCTTGAGTTGATGTGTCTATTGTTGAGTCTGAGTAGATTTTTTTGAGGTTGATGAGGAGTCGAGAATTTGAGTTGTTGAGTCAGTATTGAGATGAGTCTTGAATCTATTCATTCCTTGATGTCCACTTTTACTCATCATTCGAGGATGAATGATTCCAAAGGAGAGGTGATGTAACGCTTGGTAAAATTATCAAAATACCCTTAGAGGAGAGATGTGCACATAATGTGTCTTCCCATACTCCGATGGCAAATCCAAGGCCGAATATGTGATCAATATGAAAAATTGAATTGGAAAATGGTCTCGATTGATTTTAGAGCAACCAGATCAAAAGATAATTTTTCATTGCGAAAATGAATTCCAATGATGATCCGCGACAAGTGTGTGACGTGCATCTGCCGCAGACCAACACTTAACTTTTGTCTAAAAATTTCCTACGAGATTAGAAAACTCATTCAGAGAATTTTCGATGAAAAATCCCTAAAAGACACAAGGTCTGCATCGCAGACCCCATGTTTCCGAGGTGAACTTGTTCTTTTATTTCATGAGGGGCACTCCAGACCTTTCCCAATCCCTCCCAAACTCAAAACACGGTCTAAGTAGGTCGTTTTGAGCGTAAAAAAGGTTTTAACCCCATTTCTAAGCCATTCTAAGTTCTTGAAAAAAGAATAGGGCTTAAGAGAAGAGAAAAGGAGCAAGGAATTGAGGAGTTTGAGGAGAATTCTTTGAGGTTAATTGTCTGAAAGCTTCACACCAGGTATGTAAGGCTAAATTAAAGCGTGAGATTGTTCTCCCATGTGCCTCATTGATGGTAATAGAGGAGTTGAGAGTCCATGAGTCCCCATACATGTTTCTTGATATATTTTCTTGATTATTTTCTTGCAATCATATCTATTACATGTATTTTCATATGTTGATGATCATCATAAACTTGTTTTTTTTAATTGAATACTTTTCATAAGATATTGTATAAACACTATATGTTGGTTTGTGAAATCATCCATCAATGAACCTAGGGATGGAGATAAGCCTTGACTTGAGTATGTTGATTGAAATCTTGATGTGAGTACGAGGTAGAGTTAATTGAGCTAGATGATCGTATGAGTCTTCATAATTGATTTCTTAGTTCCTTCTAAATGACTTCTTCTAAATGATGATTAGAGTTCTTGAGTTCTTAAATGAGAATTGAGTGAGTTTGTCACGCCCCAAGTTCCCGTAGGGCGGACCGGCACCCGTTACCGATAAGGTTTCGGGAGAACCAACCTATAACT
>JAPFFP010044586.1:0-12288 GCA_026153255.1 Solanum medicagineum | reverse complement strand
TTTTCTTAATTTCTTCCATTGGATCATCAAAATCAGTACCAAATCTTTCAACCAATGCCCTCACATAGTCACTCCAATTGGGTGGTTGTAAGTATGGCCTATATCTCATGAAGGACAAATGCCATTGAATGGCCTCTTCTTCTAATTGCAAAGCTGCAACTGTCGCCTTCTCATCTGGACCGACATTCTCCATGGAAAAGAATTGTTCAATTTTGAACAACCATGACCTAAGATCTTCCCCTCCGAATCTCAAGAACTCCATTCATTACCATCTATTGAAGTTCGATTGGTGAAAATGAGATGTATTACTTGTGGTAAGACTCCTTTCCCTTTGTACCCTTACATTATCATTTCGATCAGCAGCTCCATCTTGTCCTAATGGAACAGTGCCCCTGCGATTTCCTCCTGAAATCTGGTAAGGACGAGACTTTACCAGCTAACTTTCCCACCTATGTTACCAGATTTTGCATCATATCTCGTAAATCTCCAATTTCTGATGCAGAATTATCACTGTTTGTTTCCCCAACTGGTCGACTTCCTTTCACCATTGTTGCCAAGGAACAACCAGCTCTGATACCAATGATACTGGATTATGACTCGATTACACAAATCCTACGGATTCGAGGATCGAAAGATTGTCCAGGAGCTAGCTCGAGGATACAATCAATGGAGTTGATTAGAACAAGAAGGAATTAGAGAGAAGAAGAAGAGATTTGTATATTTCATATGCTGAATGAATATGAGTATTACAATGGCTATTTATCTAGAGTACAAATCCAACTGATTCTACTTTAACTGAATAAGTTATAACAGTCCTAACTAACTTCCAGTACTAATTTCTAGAAACTGTAAAAGGACCTTAGCTTGGGATGAGTGTTTGGGAATTGAATTTGAGAGTGAAAATATGACTAACTGTTTAAGTGAGTATTGGGAAATGTTTAGGATGATATGAGTGTGAAATTTGGCTAAGTATAGGTAAAAACACGTTTGAGAACACTTAGGCCCAAGACTTAGAAGTCGTGGACTGAACTAAAAAAATAGTCCCCAAAATAAGCAGAGGCACGTTGGGGAGGTAACGCGAAAACCTCACTGGGAATTGCACCATGGGATTTTCGAATTTTGATACAGTTGCTCTAAAATCAAGGTTAGACCCTTTTCCCCCTAATTTTGATCCCCTGAACAAGAATATGAAGTCGGATTTCTGAAATAACGAAGGGATTTTGAGATATATGGAATTTAAAATTCCGGGCATTCCGAGGCACATTTTCGGGCACTTTTTGGGGTCGTCTCAGTTAATAAAGATAGGAACTTGTGGCCTGAAGTCATGTTAGAAGAAAGAGGAGACATGTCAGCTAGTCCATAGTTTGGGAAATCACGACGGTATCACTGGAAGGATGCACAGTGGTATAATGTGCAAATGGAGCGTTTCTATTGGACGATAGTAGTTTATTGGTTGATGTACTCGTTGATGTATCAGGTTTTCCATCCCAATGCTATGGACACTGAATTTTCTTCTTTATGGAATTTTATGTGCTAATCAATGTTTCATCCTCCTTTCTGTATCATTTTGCCTTTGGTAATGACTATTTTTATCCAAAATTTTATACTTCTGACAGCTACAGCAAGAACTTAGTTCGCTGCCATTATCTTCAACCAGCTTAAGTTCCAGTTCATATTTTCCTAGTTTTCTTCACTTTTGAGCATCCCAATAATCCTCAGACATATTTGTATATTCTTCTATGTTTCTTTGTATTGTAGGTGTCAACTTTTTATTTTTCATGGCCTGAGTATATTTACAAGAACACAAAATGGCAATCAGCAACATTAATTTGACGTCAGGAATTCAAATATTCATCATGGATTTAGAGAAGTAAAACCTTTGTTGTTTCTGAAGAAGTTAAGGAGATGAAGTTTTCGTGATGGAGGAAGGAGATTCAGCAGTAAGGAGATGGGAGGACCTTGATTATGATGTCTTGGTGAAGATACTCTCGTCTTCTGACCTTTTTGAGTTGTCTGCTGGACTTGCTAATGTTTTGTTATGCGTGGGGATTGGCTTGTTGTGATCAACTTCTCTGGAAGACGCTGGTATTCGCCCTGATAAACCTGCGAAGAGGTATTCTCCCAATAAACTTTAATCTTTTTATAGGCATCTGACTTCTCAGATGCCCTATTTTTTTAGTCTAATTAAGGTGAAGCAAAGTTTACTGTGAAAATGAATATGACAGCTCAGTAGTGGAAACACACAAACATTAATCTTCCATTACAGTTTGTATGTCAGCAATGATCAGTTGACTTATACTGCCGAGAGGTGTTCCCCCAGTAAACCTTCATCTTCCCTTGTACTATAACTTATATCAAGGAACCGACAGCAAGCATCATTCCAGAGTTCAGGGTTCTGACATCTCAGATGCCCTATGAATCTCCATTAGTCTCATTCATATGAAGCAAAGTTTACTGTGATAATGAAGAAAGCTAAATAAATCTCCTCATTTTAAGGTGTTTGCGGCTTAAACGCCTTGTTGTGCCTGCTTGGGAAAAACTAAAAGAGCCAACAATATGTAGTGCTATTGGTATATGGAAAGATCTTGAATCACTAACGATGCCTCATATACAAAATCCTGCATATGTCATCGAGGAAATGTCAAGGAGTTGCAAAAGTTTTTCTGAGCTCAAGATTATGTGGCCCTGTGATATGCTGTTTGCATCTACACTGGTATCATTTCCTCCAAACTTGGAAGTGTTGAGTGTGAGGTGCATGGAGTTAGCTAAACCTGCTCTGGTTATTATCTTGGAGGGGTTAAAAAGTTGACAGTGCTAAACATATCTCATTGCATAATTACTGAAGACCCTCCACCCGGACTGATGAAAACCTTATAATGTCACTTGTGTTGTCTATTTTACTGCACCTTCACCTCATGAACCAAGAGTCTTAAAGTTTTCAAATTGCAAGCGATTCCACCTCGTCCATTTTCCAAAGGTCTTCATACTTGTACCACCTCATCAGCCCTTCGTCAGTTCGAGCACGCTGACATGTAATGCATGAGTCACTCATGCAGGTTAGGAATTTGTCTAACCTAGATGCTTTTTTCAGAATTGGTTCATCAAGCTTAATCATAATTTTCATCAGTGCGGGTGGAGGGTCTTCAGTAATTATGCAATGAGCTAAGTTTAGCACTTTCAACTTTTTAACCCCTCCAAGATAATAACTAGAGCAGGTTTAGATAACGACATGTACCTCACTCTCAACAATTCCAAGTTTGGAGGAAATGATACCAGTGTAGATGCAAACAGCATATCACAGGGCCCTATAATCTTGAGCTCAGGAAATCTTTTGCAACTCCTTGCAATTTCCTCGATGATATATGCAGGATTTTCTGTATGAGGCATAGTCAGTGATTCAAATTGCTAACGTGTAAGCGAACAGACTTACAACACAAGTAGCATCTTACATGTCAGCGTGCTCGAACTGATGATGTGGTGGTACAAGTATGAAGACCTCTGGAAAATGGACGAGGTGGAGTCGCTTGCAATTTGAAAACTTTAAGACTGTTTTGGTTCATGAGGTGAAGGTGCAGTAAAATGTGTCAACTTGGTGTATGAAACACAATAAAACCTTGTAATGCTACTTGTTTTGTCAGTCAATTTTCTTTGGCTGGGTGGTTTTCAAGTTCCTATTTCTATGATCTTATTATGTTTTTTTGTTTTTACGTTTTCACAGCACGCTGTGGATTCTCTATCATTTACATCTGTATTGGCAAGCATTGTAATTTATTAGTAGGTTTGGCCAAATTTTTGGGAGACTAGAAGTGCTTATTTCTCACCAACAAAAAAAGGGTCAAGTGTTCGACACAACTTGAGAGAAATGAGTATTTTTGGGGATGTAGCTCCGTCCCTGACCCTGGAGGATGATCCAGAAAATGGACATTCTCTTCAAGGTGAATTACTTCACATGGCTTTTGGCAAAGGAGGCAGTCTTGACACATGAGAATTTGAACAAGAGGAAATTTAATCTAGGATCCAAATGCTATCTATGTGAAGAACAAGTGGGACAGTCATGTCATCTCTTTTTACTCAGCAAATAGACAGATCAATTGAGGCAGATGTTCATCCACAAGAGGAAGATCAAGTGGACAATGCCTGGGAGAACCATAGAAATCCTACGGTGCTGGAACATGGATGGAAATTGCAGGAAGAAATGAGAAGAGATGGAGGATTGTCGCTGCTTGCATTTGGTGGATAGTTTTGAAGGAAAGGAATTAGAGATTTTTTGAAGGAAAATAGAACAATATTTGCAAGATAAAAGATAACCTGTCTAGAGATTTACAATTTTGGTGTAAGCAAGTAGTGATTAGAGATACTGAAGACGTGTATGGTAGGCTGTAACTAGAAGTTCCTAGGATTGATGTAAGTAAAACTTTTTGTTGGGGGACTACATTTTGTTGTAGTATACCTGTTGTTATATAGAAATAATGTTACCTTCCTAAAAAAAATAAAAAATGCATTAGGCAGAGAGCTTCATTCGTGCTTGCCATACGAGTAACCATAGAAATACAACCCAAAAAGAATTACTTTTTTCTATGGAATTTCTATGACATGAAATAAAATAGTCAACCGAGACATGTCCTGCGACACAAAAGAATAGTATAAGAGTTCTCCACGAGTGCAAATGCAGAGCCATATCAAAAATATCTCAAGGAGAGGTGGAGTTTTCCCAGCAATAAGGCTAGGCTGCACAATTCCAATCCGTGAAAACAGAAATGGTGATTTGGCCAACGGACCTAAGCTCCACTTGCCCAATCTATATCGTAAATCGTTTCCCGAAGAAGCGAGACAAGAGTCAGAGAATATGATACATGCATAAAATTGCTATCAGAAGGAACATTTATATCAATTAGTGATCGAGTCGAAGAGATAATGCAATAAGTAAAACATGTTCCCTATCATTGATTTACTGGGAGTAACTCTTTCATCGAAACTACTAGAAAGCTATCATGGTGCTGAGAACTGACTCAATCATTCGAACAAGTTAGCACAATTGTACTCATTCATGAGGGCATCTTGTCATAGTTCACAACCTAAGGTTGGTTCTACGCCTACACTAGCACCTGTAGTTTCATGATCTAATAAGGTAAATATCCAAGGCTAATCTTGGTGAATTCAAGTAATTCCCAAAAATAGTTTACATTTTTCAATTACAACATGGTTTTTCAAAATTATTTACACCCGTAACTTTGCTTTAAAAATCAAACTATCCCTCAACTTTAAACAACAAACATTCTCCCCAAATACCAATTGATATTTTTAGATGTCTATTTTACCATTAGATTATCATCCTCTATTCTTTTTTTCACTTCTTTATAATTATGATATGTTTTTTAGAAAATTTATGTATCTAATTGATTATATAAATTAATTATGTTCTATAATGAAATAAATGAGCAGAATAAGAAATACATCAATAATAATCAATGCTTTATTATCTAGTGAAAATAAGATACAGTCATAACCTTAATAAACATATTCAATATATCAAATATATGTAAGTGTTGGTTTGCTTTTACCATGAAAGCCCAAATATATGTAAGCGTTGGTTTGCTTTTACCATGAAAGCCACATAAAACACCCACATGTCCATTCACTGTCGACCCTACACAAAACTCCCTTTTCCTTTATCTTTTCCCTCTTTTCTTAATTGAATTGAACCTTCTCATTTATACTCCACTTGCTGCTACTGAGGGATTTCTTGCCATTTCGCGTCGGTGCTCTACTGTCGTTCCACCTCTTTGCCCTTCAGTGGATGAGGTTATGCGTCGATGCCTCCGCCTTCCACGTTCATACTCTTCTTGGGCTCCTTGAAAGCTGAGTCTTCAAACGAGAGTTTACTCCACTTTGTGAAGGGAAATTTAAGGTCTTCCAAGGTTTTTGTCTCTGCAAAAGGTTTCTACCAGGAACAAGTACGCTCCTCCTTCTATAAAATCTATTCCTCTACTTTAATATATTAGATTTGGGTTTCTTCTTTTCTTTGTTTTTCCAACTTTTTGATGCTACATTTATTTCATCCTGCTTTCTTCTCTTTTTTCCCTTTGTAAATTTTGCTGGTGTTTTCCTTATATGCACCAAGAGGGAATTTAGGACTGGTTCGGCCAGATATAGGTATGAGAGCGAGAATCGCATCTAGAAATTCTATGTTTACCAGGTCCAAAACAGCTCAACTTTGAGATATTGAACACAAACGCTATAACTCCCGTGGAAAGTCAGGCTGCATCCAATTGATGGTAGTAATTTGATGCCATAGGAAATACTGAGTATCAAATGAGAATATGGGATACGTTCATCAGTTTGGCTATAGCCAAAAAGGCCAGCTACCACCATTTCAATCCCCTCCTACTATGAACATGAGTGAAAGGTTTGCTACTGTTTTGTGCTGGTTTTTGGGTTAGAAGAGATCACCTTTGGTTGCTAAGTAAGTATTATGCTAAAAAATCTGCCTGATAGCAAAAGAAAAGGTTAGCTTTCTACTACACACAAAAGCTTTCATGAAGTCTAATAGTTCGTATAATATGTTGTAGAGGTGGTTTGATATTTTATTAAGTATTTTATTTTCTGATGGGGTTTCTAGAAGTTCTTGATATTCTTATTGAAGGATTCCATCTTTGATTTCTTTCTGTACAGGATGGTGGTTGGTTTATAGAAAAGATTTGTTAACTATCAAATCCAAATCAGTTGAGCCTGTAGAGCAACTGGAATTTAGGCTAATGTTCACCAATTTTAGTTGCATCAACAAAAAAGATGTTTCATAACGCAAGTCTAATCATATAAAGGGATATGAATTTCGTCACTTTAAAACAATTAACAAAAAGGATAGAGGAGCTTTTTCCTTTTAAGGAATTATGCAGACAAGTTTGTTCTGATATGAAAGCCAGATGATTGATATGCTTGCAACATGAACTCTTTCAATCAGAAGTGGACCTAGAGGGTATGCTAAAGATTCACATGAATGCAATAACAACTGTAGATTCCATAATTATCATAGTGTTAACTTGAAATGATGATAAAGGTCATAAATTTGAGATCCTTATTCACCTTTGTTTTTCATTTTAATAGGAAGGGAAGTTTTAAAGCTTCTTTAAGAGTCAAATGTTGATAAACAACTTTTTGGCTAAACAGGATATAGTAGAATCACAATATCACCAAGACTGTTCTTCACAATAGTGTAGCACAATCGTGTGTAATATTCATGGCCGCCGAGTTACAATACGTTCTTAAACAAAGTTTATTCTCATCTTTGGTAGCTTAAAGAAGGTAGACAAGAGCTCTTGAACCAATAGCTAACTCACGGCTTACTAAAGCTAGGAATTAGGCTGGGAAGTCGAAAAACTTTCTTCTTTCGAGGTCTAATCAGAAGTTGAATGCAATAGTTAAAGGGGAATCATAATGCTGCAATGCACTCGACTTCGATCCTTGGATTCATTGGTAGTGCTGCCACCTGATATGTTGCCCGAGTTGGTGCAAGAGCTTGAAAATCTATACAAGATAGCTAAGTTAGATTTACATCCTCACACAATTGCGTTGGGTACATGAGGCAGCATTGGTAAAGAAGACGTTCTTTATAATATGGCCAGTTCTAATATAAAGTGGACAAAGATTTAACTCTGAATTTCTTTCTCTTCAATGCAAAACATGTTTTTTAAGCATTTTCTCTCCATCTTGCTTCAGTATAGTTTTTGTCTTACCAGTTTGCAATTCCAACTATCATTGAAGACAAAAAGTGACCATACTCTGTGTCAAGAGTTTTGGCACATTTTACAGATGGTTTTCCTATTTTATACCACCTCAATTTGAGGTCTCTAACATATGAGCCTGTTTGGAATGACTTTTGGCTTATGACTTATAAGTCAAAAACCCAAACATAGGATTTCTAATTTAAGACTTTTGGCTTATTGTTGTCTATCTACATATATAAAGAGATGGAGTCGTTTTTACAACCCATGAATGAGCCTAATGGATACAAATGCGAGGGAAAAGTCTACCTGCAAATTGCATTCTGCAATACCTGTGGAATCCCAAATGCATTAGCTGGGACTGGAAAAACAAAACTGCTCACCGGATTAAGGCAAAAATATATTGAAAAACAAAAGGCTCAAAACTAATTGTGACATCCCTTTTTCCCCAGATTCAGTGATATCCAAATCCTCGCATAATCTAACATCCTACTGATGTAAGAATTTCTTTGCTATTTTGCTTTGTTCGTGCTATTTAATTATCCTCTGAATCTTCTATGTATATGTAGCTCTTGATACCCTCTCTTATTGCACAATCTTATCTTATAAATTTATAGATATCGCTTTTTTGTTTAGCAACCATAAGCATGATCACTGTTCTGTATTACTTCTTTGTCAAGATTTGGTTACCGAGTTGTGAAAATCTTGACGACACAGGCACCACTGTCCTAGTATAATATAAAAGATACCCGCTACAACCAACTTAATTCCCGTTCATATTTTCCCAGTTTCTTCACTTTTGAGCATCCCAATAATCCTCAGACATATTTGTATATTCTTCTATGTTTCTTTGTATTGCAGGGTTCAACTTTTTATTTTTCATGGTCTGAGTGTATTCACAAGAACACAAAATGGCAATCAGCAACATTAATTTGACGTCAGGAATTCAAATATTCTTCATGGATTTGGAGAAGTAAAACCTTTCTTGTTTCTGCAGGAGTTAAGGAGATGAAGTTTTTGTGATGGAGGAAGGAGATTCACCAGTAAGGAGATGGGAGGAGGACCTTGATTATGATGACTTGGTGAAGATACTCTTGTCTTTTGACCTTTTTGAGTTGTCTGCTGGACTTGCTAATGTTTTGTTATGCGTGGGGATTGGCTTGTTGTGATCAACTTCTCTGGAAGACGCTGGTATTCTCCCAGATAAACCTGCCAAGAGGTATTCTCCCAATAAACTTTCATCTTTCTATAGTACCATAATTTAAATTAAAAAGCCAACAGCAAGAACCATTCCAGAGTTCAGGCGTCTGAGAATTTTTTATTAGTCTAATTAAGGTGAACCAAAGTTTACTGTGAAAATGAATATGACAGCTCAGTAGTGGAAACACACAAACATTAATCTTCCATTACAGTTTGTATGTCAGCGATGATCAGTTGACTTATACTGCCGAGAGGTGTTCCCCCAGTAAACATTCATCTTCCCTTGTTCTATAGCTTATATCAAGAAGCCGACAGCAAGCATCATTCCAGAGTTCAGGGATCTGACATCTCAGATGCCCTATGAATCTCCATTATTCTCATTCATATGAAACAAAGTTTACTGTGATAATGAAGAAAGCTAATTAAATCTCCTCTTTTTCAGGTGTCTGCGTCTTAAACGCCTTGTTATGCCTGCTTGGGAAAAACTAAAAGAGCCAACAATATGTAGTGCTATTGGTATATGGAAAGATTTTGAATCACTGACGATGCCTCGTACAGAAAATCCTGCATATGTCATCGAGGAAATTGCAAAAGTTTTTCTGAGCTCAAGATTATAGGGCCCAGTGATATGCTGTTTGCATCTACATTGGTATCATTTCCTCCAAACTTGGAAGTGTTGAGTGTGAGGTGCATGGAGTTATCTAAACCTGCTTTGGTTATTATCTTGGAGGGGTTGAATAAGTTGAAAGTGCTAAACATATCTCATTACATAATTACTGAAGTCCCTCCACCCGCACTGGTGAAAATTATGATTAAGCTTGATGAATCAATTCCGAAAAAGCCATCTAGGTTAGACAAATTCTTGACTTGCATGAGTGACTCATGCATTACATGTCAGCATGCTGATGAAGGGTTGAAGAGGTGGTACAGGTATGAAGACCTCTGGAAAATGGACGAGGTGGAATTGCTTGCAATTTGAAAACTTTAAGACTGTTTTGGTAATGAGGTGAAGGTGCAGTAAAATATGTCAACTTGGTGTATGAAACACAATAAAACCTTATAATGTCTATTGTGTTGTAAGTCTATTTTACTACCCCTTCACCTCATGAACCAAAAGTGTTAAAAGTTTTCAAATTGCAAGCGATTCCACCTCGTCCATTTTCCAGAGGTCTTCATACTTGTACCACCTCATCAGCCCTTCATCAGTTCGAGCACGCTGACATGTAATGCATGAGTCACTCATGCAAGTTAGGAATTTGTCTAACCTAGATGCTTTTTTTAGAATTGATTCATCAAGCTTAATCATAATTTTCATCAGTGCGGGTGGAGGGTCTTCAGTAATTGTGCAATGAGATATGTTTAGCACTTTCAACTTTTTAACCCCTCCAAGATAATAACCAGAGCAGGTTTAGATAACGCCATGCACCTCACTCTCAACAATTCCAAGTTTGGAGGAAATGATATTGGTGTATATGCAAACAGCATATCACAGGGCCCTATAACTTGAGCTCAGAAAATCTTTTGCAATTTCCTCGATGACATATGCAGGATATTCTATACGAGGCATCGTCAGTGATTCAAATTGCTAACGTGTAAGAGAATAGACTTACAACACAAGTAACATCTTACATGTCAGCGTGCTCGAACTGATGATGTGGTGGTACAAGTATGAAGACCTGTGGAAAATGGTCTGAGGTGGAATCGCTTGCAATTTGAAAACTTTAAGACTGTTTTGGTTCATGAGGTGAAGGTGCAAGTAAAATTTGTCAACTTGGTGTATGAAACACAATAATGCTACTTGTGTTGTCAGTCAATTTTCTTTGGCTGAGTGGTTTTCAAGTTCGTACTTCTATGATTTTATCATTTACGTATGTATTGATAATCATTGTAATTTTATAGTAGGTTTGGCCAAATTTTTGGGAGACTAAAAGTGCTTATTTCTCACCAACAAAAAAAGAGTGAAGTGTTCGGCACAACTTGAGAGAAATAAGTATTTTGGGGAGTAGAGAAGTTCTTCTCAGAAGTGTAAACAAGCAATTTTTTTTGAAAATACGTTTTTGAGATAATACGCTTCGAAATGCTTTCTACAGTCTGGTCAACAAATTTCTTTTTAATTAGCTAAACACAAATTGTTACTCACCAAAAGTATTATCTGAACATTCTTTGATTATTAACTTGGAGGGATTAAAAAGTTGAAAGTGCTCAACTTATCTTATCGTGTAATTACTGAAGACCCTCACCTGCATGGAATGCTGATGAAGCTTGATGAATTGATTTTCGGAAAAGCATGTAAGTTACACAAATTCCTATCACGCATGCATCACGTGTTACCGCACTCTAAATTATGAAGGGCTCATGAGGTGGTATAATGTGAAGACGTGGATGAGGTGAGATCCCGTGCAATTTGACTACTTTAAGAATGTATTGCTTCATGAGTTAATGGTCCCGTAAATTGTGTAAACTTGTATATACGAAACATACCTTCCTTTTTAGTTTGTTTCGAAGAAGAATTGATTTTTTTCTTTTATAGCAATTGCTAATTTTGTTTTTCATATGACATGTTTAAGACAACAAAATTACATGAAATAAATCAAGATCATAGAATTTAAATGTCTTATTTACTTTTTTAAACTCTGTCAAATCGAAACAGTGGGAATAATAAAATACTTGTCATTTTGAATGCACGCAAATCAGCGTCCAGTTGGCTAGAAGCAGGTAATCTCGCCATGCGTCACCAAATTGGATGGCAGGCACAATTCTTACTACTATAACCACGCTGCCTGTATGAACAAACAAACTTTGCAGCATAGATAGACTTTGAGATGCTTGAATAGCTGCAGCCTAGCCTTTTCGTTAACTGGATCTCCTACCTCCACTGTTAATAAGTGGCGGCAAGACTCGAATCCTGGACCTCTGCCTGCACACCCAAAAATATAATTCCCGAAATAGATGATTTAATGTTGAGAATGATCTATGAGCACCCTACTTTGTATTATATGTTCTTTGTTTCTTTTTTAATAACTCTGCCCCGTGGATGTTCGCTGCTTGTATGGGTTAAAGTCCAGAATTCATGGCTGCAGACGTAATGCACCTGGTTTGCCATGTCCCACGATTCCAGATTCTATCTATATCATTCTTACTTAATGCAGACAGATTTGGTTCTCCCGGGTTGATGGGAGGGGGGATACCTTTGAACCTGACGTGCCTTTAGCATGAGATTGAGGTCAATTCTTTTTTTCGGTCATAGTATACGGCATTACCGGTCTTAGTCGTAGGAATCCCATCCCTAACGAGTGCCCCGCCCGGTTCACTGGGCTGTTGGCTTACCAAGCACTTGCCCGCTGCTCCTGCCGCCCGCTTGGCGGGC
>JAPFFP010044585.1:0-12289 GCA_026153255.1 Solanum medicagineum | reverse complement strand
TGGATAAAGGAACCCCATGTAACCTTACTAACTCATGGATGTAAAACTTCGCATACTCTTCATCCCCATATGTAGTCTTAATCGGTAAAAAGTGAGTCGATTTCGTCATCCTATCAACAATACATATAGAATCAAAACCTTTTCTATTCCTGGGTAACCTGACCATAAAATCCAATCACCTCCCCCTTCCAAGTGGGAATCTCTATGCCTTGGATTAGGCCACCCGGCCTTTGATGTTCGGCTTTGACTTGTTGACAACTATGGCAACTGGAAACAAATTTAGCAATGTTCCTCTTCATGCCTCCCCACCAATACACATCCCTCAAGTTTCTATACATTTTGGTGGAACTGGGGTGAATAGAATAAGAAGAATTATGGGCCTCACCAAGAATTCTCTCCCTCAAACCACGAACACATAGCACACACAACCTACCGTGGTACCTAAGGGCACTATCTCCCCCTTGGGAGAAGACCTCTACTTTTCCCTCTTTCACCAAGGCCTTCAAGTCAAGCAAGGAGGAGTCAAGATCCAGTTTGGTTTCACCTCATCAACCAAGGAAGACTTGGACCCATCAATAACCACAACACCATCATCGCCAACCTCTTCCAACCTAACCCCTAATCTAGCCAATCGATGCACCTCCCTAGCTATCTCTCTATCACCACCATCTACATGAGCTAGGCTACCCATAGACACCTGACTCAAAGCATCCGCCACCACATTTGCCTTACCCGGATGGTAATGCACACTCATGTTGTAATCTTTGAGAAGTTCTAGCCACCTTCTTTGTCTCAAGTTGAGATCTTTTTGTGTGAAGACATATTTAAAACTCTTATGATTGGTGATGACATCAACATAGACCCCATACAAATAATGATGCAAAATCTTTAATGCAAACACCACGACAACTAATTCAAGATCATGGGTAGGGTAGTTCTTTTCATGCACCTTGAGTTGCCTAAAAGTATAGGCTATGACCTTTCCATTTTGCATTAGCACACAACCCAATACAACTCTAGATGCATCACAATACACAATAAAACCCTCGAGCCCATCCCGTAGTGACAATATAGGAGCGGACACAAGTATATCTTTCGATGTTTGGAAGCTTTTCTAACATTCATCGGTCCACTCAAACTTAACCTTCTTTTGAGTCAGTTTTGTTATAGGGGAAACAATGGAGGAGAACCCATTCACAAATCTTCTATAGTAACCCACAAGACCCAAGAAACTCCTAATATTCGACGGGGTCAATGGTCTAGGCCAATTTCTTATCAGATCTATCTTCTTAGGATCCACTTTTATACCATCCCCCGACACCACATGACCAAAGAATTCAACCTCCTTCAACCAAAATTTTCACTTATCATATTTAGCATATAATCTCTCCTCCCTCAACATTTGCAACACAACCTTCAAATGACCCATATGCTCCTCCCTACTATGAGAGTAGATCAAAATATCATCAATGAAGACCACAACAAAGGAATCAAGGTAAGGTTTAAAGTCCCTATTCATTAGGTCCATGAAAATGGCCAGTGTATTAGTCAACCCAAACAACATCATAACAAACTCATAATGCCTGTATCTAGTCCGGAAGGCCGTCTTGGGAATATCACACTCCCTCACTCACTTGATGATACCCGGACCGAAGATCAATCTTAGAGGAGAAGCTAGCCCCTTGCTATTGGTCAAACAAATCATCGATTCTCAAAAGAGGATATCTATTCTTTATAGTGACCCTATTGAGTTGCCGGTAATCAATGCACATTCTAAGTGACTCATCCTTCTTTTTAACAAATAACACTGGAACACCCAAGGTGATTGGCTAGCTCTAATAAATCCTTTTTCCAACAACTCTTTCAATTACTCTTTTAACTCCTTCAACACCACCGAGGCCATACGGTAAGGGCGAATGGAGATAGATTTTGTATTCGGAAGAAGATCTATGCCAAAGTCTATCTCTCTTTCGGGAGGGACATCGGGAAGGTCATTCGGGAAGACCTCAAGAGACTCATTTACAATGGGTACCGACTTAATGGAAGGGACTTTGGACCTCACAAGATGATGCAAACACCCCCTAGAAATCAACTGGTGGGCTTTAATGCATGAAATGAATCTACCCTTTACCACTACATCTTGACTTTCCCACTCAAGGACGGGTTCATTAGGAAATTGAAACTTGAACTTATGGGTTATACAATCAATAGACACATAGTAGGTATGTAACCAATCCATCCCAAGTATGGCATCAAAATCCACATGTCTAATTCAACAAGATCACAAGGCAACAACTTATGCAAAATGCAAATGGGACAACTCCTATAAACTTTCCTAGCAACAATAGAGGTACCAATAGGAGTAGAAATTTCATATGACTCATGCAACAACTCAGGGACAACATGAAACTTTTTAGCAACAATAATGATAACAAAGGAAAGAGTGGCACCTCGTCAATCAAAGCATACACATCAAAGTCAAAGATTTTTAACATACCGGTAACAACATCGGAGATCTCACAAACCCCTTGCCTCCCATATAGAGCATAGAATTGATTGTTCCTTGGGGTACCAGCTTGAGGACCACCTCTACCCAATGGAACCGCATTTGAACCTCGGCTCTTGACACGGTTTCTTGGGTAATCTACCTTCTTGTGACTAAGCTCCCCACAACCGAAGCATGCATTAGAACCCTTCAAGCATGGGCCATCATGACCCTTCCCACATCTAGGACACATATCATTAGGAGCCACATCACCGATACCTTGAGGTCTAGGGAAGTCATTGGCAAAGTCCCAATTTATAGCATGAGGAGGCCCTTGGCCTTGATGGAATCGGCCGCCCCTATGGAATTTACCCCCATGACGGGCTCTCTTGGCCTCATGGCCCCTCCCTATTATCATCTTTTCTTCCTCCATTTACTCGGGATATGTCATCAACCGAGACAAGTCCATGTCACCAAAAGCATGGCGGACCGACATTCTTCATTTACTAAGTCGGAGACCCCCATAACACACTTATTCATCCTTGACCTAGGATCGGCCACCAAGTGACGAGCATACTTCGAAAGTTGATTAAACTTGACGGATACTCCCTCACACTCATAGCACCTTGTTTCAAGTTCATAAACTCTACCAACTTTTCCTCCCTAAGCTCAAGAGGGAAATACCAATTAAGGAAGGCCAATTCGAGCTCCTCCAAAAGCACCACATTACCAACCCCCTTCTCACCCTTCCATTGCTCATACAAAATCTGGGGCACCCCTTTGAGTTGGTACGCCGCTAACTCCACCTTTTCATTTGGTTCAACACCTATGATACTCAAGATTTTGTAAACCTCATCAATGAACTATTGTGGGTCTTCATCCACCTTTGACACATGGAAAACTGAAGGATTCATCCTCCTAAAGTCTCTTATCCTAGCTCCCAGGGTATTAGCATGAGGGGCTTGGGCCCCTTGTTGGAATTGGCTGGCCACCACTTTGGTAAGCATAGTAAGAGCATCTCAGAGCTCACCATTGTTAGGTTGCTCCTCGGGAGTTTGGGCACGTCTTCCTCTAGTGTTTGGCATGATCTGGCATAGCGGAGAACAATCATTAGGGGGGAAAACTCACTACAACTCTATAGCACGACATAGAACATGGAGAAGGGAAACATTTCCTAAAACGCCTCATAGTCATGGCGCACTTCACAACCATGAATAGGACTCTAATCGATGCGGTGTGTTGGACTCCCAGGATCTATCTACCTAGTGCTCTGATACCAAGTTTGTCACTCAAGCCTAGGACCTAGACGTGACACAGAGAATGAGAACCCAAAGAAACCCCAAACAAGCCTCTTAACTTATCATTACACATCCTTGGTCGCGCAACCATATAATAGACATATAAATTAAGAATAGGGGTAACAGGGCTAAGGGAAAAGCTTCAACAAATGTCATGATCAAGAGTCAAGAGTCAAAGCTCATACATAAATACACAACATGTCCAACAAGAACCTCTAATACATATATAAAGCGGGGGCCAAGACAAAGTGATTGGGCTCACCCTCATAGCCAATATAATATAAGAAAGAGTCCAAATACATAATTAATAGCAACATAGACTAAGGTCCCCGAAATGGAGGACTCACCAACAAGCTTGGAATAGTACCGAACAGCCACGTGGAGGAGGAGGATGATCAACTTGAGCACCGGTCCCTACATAGTGATATCATGTAAGTAAGAGTATGCTTTGGTATGTTTGAATGTACTAAGTATGTGGGGTGCAATGCAATAACAGATAGACATCATACTCAAAATGTGTATATTAGACAATCGGCATAGTATAACAAGATGGCATGTATGGTCAATGCATAAGTAACACATGCTTAAGTAATTCATGCTCATATAGGATATTATATCTGTAGAAGAGATCAAGCTAAGTTTCCAAAGTACGAACCCCTTGGTAGGTTAGTGATGTTGCCACCCCATCACTAAGGTGGATGAGTACTAGCCCTCATCTAGGTTGGTGATGATGCCGCCCCATCACCATAGAGGATGAGTACTAACCCTCATCTAGGTTGATGAGTACTAACCCCCATCTAGGTTAGTGATGATGCCGCCCATCACTATGTAGAGAAATACAAACCCTTCACTTGGTTATCCGGGCGCTAGCCCCCCGGACTGGGCATGGTCAAGTTCTACACTTTATATAGGATTCATCTTATGGTCTAGTGAAATACTTCACATAGGAATAATCATATACATAAGCTCATTTCATCATCATAACATCATTCATATCATATCTCATGCTTTGGACCTTCAATTCCTCAAGAAACCACAACCGGACATTTTATCAAACACCTTGGGGGTGTGTAGTGGGGGTAAAAGACCATGCAATTTGGAGACGAAATCATGCAAGAAAATCTATAGTAAAACCATAAATCAACACCTTGCAACACCTCCAAGATTCACATCAGAACCCCTCATTAAATCCAAAATTAGATCCAACATTTGAAGCTCAAAACATGCTAAAACAACCATACTTTCATAAACTAAAATCACTGTGTAGTAAATTTCTCAATATACAAGACCGTCATGTAAAATCAACATTAAATCATGAAATATTAGTAAAAAGGAGGCTTAGTCTCCATGGGTGAAAGGACCCAATTGTTCAACACCACATACCTTAGCTTTGAAGAAGTCCTTGGTGAAGGTTGATGATGGAGGCTTGAAACTTGATGAGAATCCTTAAATACGGATGAGGGTTTTGAATCTTGAATTTTGGAGTGACAATACGGGTAAGTATTTTGGGGAGTATTGGGAAATGTTTAGGATGATATAAGGGTGAAATTTGACTAAGTATAGTTAAAAATACGTTTGGGAAACTTGGGCCCAACATTTAGAATATTTTGCGCAGCTCAGGAAAACAGTACCACACGAAAAACACAACTCTGCATCACAGAGAGGACGCAGAGGCATCGTGAACAGCTCACTCGAAATTGTCCCTTAGAAATTTATTATTGCTATTCTTTTGCTCTTAAATCAGGGTTAAACCCTTTTTCACCAAATTTTGACTTCTTGATCGCAAATATAAAGTCTGATTTCTGAAATAATGAATGGATTTTAAGATATATAGAAATCAAAATTTCGGGCATTCCGAGGCAAGTTTTGGGGAACTTTTTGGAGTTTTACAGAATCAATCCCACACACGTTAGCTAACCAAGAAGAAGTAAGAAGAAATTGGTGAAGAACAAGACCCTTTACTTATGCTCCAAGCTATCCTTCAAGGCTCACTTAAGAGGAGTTCTTATGAGAGAGTATGAATAATTCTATGTGTTAAATTGAATTTGAATAGGAAAAGAAGAGTATAGGTCTTTTGAGAGGTTTAGGATAAGTTAAAAAGTCATAAATAACCCTTAGGAATGGCTAAAATTACAAGAACACCATTAATGAAATTAGAGCCAAAAAGTTGCCATGTGTCCCGTATAGACATAATATGGACTTTGTAGGGGTTACACGGACTGTGTGGCATACCATGAGGCTACACTTAGACAATTTTCCACTACGAAGTTCCAAGATAGTGATTCCATACTTGGAAAAATCTCACACCAATACCTACACGGGAGGCTATATCACCCGTGAAGGGTCACACAGATCGTATGAGGTTCATGTGAAGTGCCTTGGCCAAAATATGGTTTTCAAGGCCAACGCTCCTCACATAAGCCACAACACAGCTAGTGAAGCCTCACACAAGCTGTGTGGGGTTCATGTTGTAGAAGTCTTGTTCTTGAACTCCAACTTAAGGCGAATATTCTACAGACAAGGCCAAGGGCCACCTCAAGGCTCCTCCACACGCCCCGTAGTGATTCACAACCCATGGAGGTGCCCATGAGGTGTCACCTTGGTCAAAAAGGTTCCACAACAAAATAACATGCACCATTAAGGCCTTATAAAGTCAGTGTCCTTACATCATCTCCCTCTTGGGAACATTCATCCCCGAATATGCTAAAACAAGGCTTTAAAGGCTTGACTTGAACATGAAGTATTCAAAACAAGGACACAATGCATATTTCATCACTTGAAAATCATAACGTCATTAGAACTCATACCAAAACATTTTAAGTCACTCAGAACATTTTTAAATCGTTTTCATGCATATATATACATGTCATGCCATGAAACACAAGAGAGAAGCAATTTGGACCATGATAGGAAAAACCTAATACTGTAGGCTTGAGTAGATTGGAAAATATAGGGATATCTTTTCATCATGTCCAACTCCGCCTCCCATGTTGCACTATCCACATGTTGAATCGTCTAAAGTATCTTAACCGAAGACACATCCTTGTTGCGAAGCCGCTTTACTTACTTATCCAAGACCTCAATCTGGACTTCCTAATAAGACAAGTTCTCCTCCATCTCAACACCTTCAAAAGGCACAATTGTACTAGGGTTACCAAGCAATTTCCTCGACAAAGACATATGGAAAACCAGGTGAATAAAACACAAATCCATAGGCAAATCCAATCTATAGGCCACATTCCCAAACCGATTAAGGACTTTTCACTTCTTACCAAAATGCATTACACCCTTCATGGGAGAGACCTTCAAGTACACGCAATCATAAACATAAAACTTAAGATCCCTTTTCCTAACATCTGAATAAGACTCTTGGCGACTTTGAACCATTTTTAGCCTCTCCCTAATCAATTTCATCTCCTCCACAACTTCCAATACCAAATCTGGGCCAATCAAAGCCATCTCTCATAACTCAAACCACCCCACCCGAAGATCTACATCTCCTACCATACAAAGCCTTAAATGGATCCATACCAATGCTAGCATGAAAATTTTGATTTTAAGAAGACTCTATAAGTGGTAGATGATCATCCTAATTACCCTTGAATTTCAAAACACAAGCCCTTAATATATCCTCCAAAGTTTGAATTGACCTCTCGACATGTCCATCGATTTGAGGCTAAAAAACAGTACTTAACTTCACCTTGGTGCCATGTCCTCTTTGAAATGATCTCCAAAAGTGAGAAGTAAATTGGGTGCCATAATTCAATATGATAGACCTAGGCACACCATGTGATATCGCCAAGCCACACCTCCTTTTTGAAGGCTAAAGCAAAAGTTGTCAAGATATATAACCTAACCAAGGTTAGTGTCGATCCCATAATGAATATGCTAAACTTAGAAGAATTTAAAGTAATTCAGGTGGATTAACCTACTTATCTTCCTAATGGGGGGTTTTGTAATAACTATGAAAAATAATCCTAAATTAAGAAAGGTGTGAAATCACTATGAAGAGTAACTACGGTATTGTGTTCCCCATGAGCCCCTAACTTGATATTACTAAATAATCGAATTGGCTTTTGGTGTGTAGCATGCAGATCGGTAAGTTGAGTTCACCAAACCTTTTGATCCAGGCGAGAGGTAAATTTTACTACATGATTTTATCCATCCTCATAGTGTGACATTACTAACCTTTACCATTGTTCCAGTACAACCTCAAAATACATCTATATACCCTACAGAAATTGAGATTTTTAAAAAGAACTCGAGAGTCCAAAGATAAATAAATAAATAATCCAAAACTATATAAAATGTATTATCAAATATTCAAAAGATTATTTATTTATTTAGTTATATATTTATTTATTTATTTTTCTTTAGACTCTTGGTTTTTTTTCTCTCCTTGGCCTAGTTTGGTTGATTATATGAGAAACATCAATTGAATCCTGTTAATTAAGCTCTTTCATATTCATTACTACCTTGATCCAGTCAGTAACAATAGGCAAGATCTAACATTGTCCACCGTTAAAATGCATTCAAACCGAAGAGAGTTGATTAATACATACATGCATACTTTTCAAGCATTACGAATTATCCGGTTTAACCTTATTAGTTCTTCATAGTTCTCACAACCCTAGTTGTGGATTTAACTACTCATTATCAGTGTAGATGCAAAAATCATCAATGTGAATAGCATAATTGACACTTACATAATAAAATTAAGAAAAGTAAATCCAAGAAGATTTTACGAGCCGTAGACTTGGTATTATGTCCTAAGGATCAGAAAGTGGGGAGTTGCGGAAACGTTATCAGACGAAATGCCCTATGGGCCGTAACATTTTATACAGCTTGTAGATGTGTGTCATGGAAGTTGTCCCCAGAATTGAAGATGAATTCCTATGAAGCCCCGTCTACAGGCCGTAGAATGTTATACGGCCCGTAAAAGGGCCTGTAGAGCCTACGAACCCAGTTCTCCTAATTTATTTTGGTTTTGTATTTTAAATACTATAAATAGAGTTTTAGGTTAATTTTCATAGACAAGAGAGAGAGAACATGACAGAATAGTAGAACACTTTAGAGAAAAGTCGTAAAACATTATTTTATGCTTTTACTTCAATCCTGTGATTCTTGGTGAAGAACTTGGATTTATTGTTGTTAATTTTATTGTGTAAGTGCTCAATTATGCTTTGTACACATTGTCAATCTATCAAGCTTGTGATTTGCAATTTGTGGTGTCTTCAATTTGCATCGCTTTGGGTAAAATTCTAAATTATCTCTTGCATTTATATTTTTGTTGGTTTTGCATTAGCCATGAGTAGCTAAGCACCTGCAAATTGGGGTTAAGAACCATGGGTAGTTGACTTAAGATGACCTAGGTTTGTGCATTTCTATAATTGGGGTTTCGTATGTATTGTCTATTTCTCTTCATTATAATTGTTGTTTGGTGGTGGCCAATACCAAATCCCACCTACTATCACGATCCCGACCAAGGTAGTGACGAAGAGGATAAGAGAAATAGATGACAAGATTTGATTAATGTGTATCTAATCAACAAACCTAACCAAGGGGAGGTTGACTGGGACAATAGGTAATATTAATTGGCACACCATGGTTGCCGACCAACCGCCATGGTGAAATTGGACCTTCACCTTTACAAGTAGGTTGGAAGAACCTAAGTTACCATCCTGCATGCGAATCTCTAATTTTAATTATGTTATCTAAGTTAATCGGGTTAAAAAACCATGGGGAATACGATTCCCAAGTTGTCCCTAAAATTGAGTGTTTTCTCTGATCGTAGTATAGTGTCTATTTATTTTTGTTCTTGAATCACAACCCCCCTCCTTTTAGATATTTTAGTTATAGATACTTGAAATGATTGGTTGTGAAGTCTTGTAGTCAAGCCATGTATTCCCTATGGATTCGACCCTAATCTTTGGTTAGGTTAATTGCTGACAGCGACCACTTTCTTATTGGAGCGTGAACATCAACATCCAGCTTCACTTTTATAATATCTCTTGTTGTTGTTTACTTTGCTTCCGAAATCAAGGATGTATGAATATATGCTAGAGGCTTGTTTGGCTCCCCTTCGGGGTCCAATTCGCCATGTCATGTCTTGGCCCTAGGCTTGGGTTGTGATAGTATGCAGATTTTTATGACAACTCTATGAGTTGTATTCAATCCTATAGCTCGTAGACTAGTCCCTGAATTCCAATTCCCAAAATTAGGGTTTGGGCAGTCCACAAAATCAGGATCTATCGGCCATAAAATACTCTATGGCCCATAATCGGGGTTTTGTAAAGCCAGACCCATTGATTTTGGATGACCCAATCACCCTATAAATAAAAAAGATCAAATTATTTTTAACCCTATTATTCCCCAAATTTACCAAAATAACTTGAAACCCCATAACCTTGCTTCTCCGTCAACCAACGATCGGTTGCACCCATTTTTCGGCCATTTTTCACTCTACTTTTTGCAACCCTAGGTTCCCCCTCCTTGGCTCCTCCTTTAATTTCTAGCATTTTTTTTGCTCAAATATTGTATGTTCTTAGCCTTAAAACCCTTTTAACTGGAACTTGTTGTGATTAAGTTGAAATTAATTATCGAACATGGTAATAGGACTAGTAGAGGTGTGAACCCATGTTTGCCATTATTTTTGCTTAAAAGTTAATCATGTTGAATATGACACCAATGCTTGAAATATGTTAAATACCAGAAAATTATGTGTGTGGTCATATCTGTGTGTTTGAATGTTGTTATATGAAAACCATTTCGTCACATGTCATAAGAATTAACTAGACTATATGCTTGAAAATTGATATGTGGTTGCATCTCTGTGATTTGATGTTCATTCATTCAAACAGGGTCAGTTAGCTTAGGAGAACATGTAAAAATAAGATTCAATGGAGTTGTATGAAAACACTGCATATAGGGTGTTGGGTTTTTGTTGAAATCATGAAGGGGTATGTCGTGTATTGCTTCGATGCTGAATAAACTATCAAAAATTATCACTTGGGATCCATTTTGATAGGCTTGAAAATACAACTTCTAAGTTTTTCTCTCTACGAGGCTCTTCTACAGCCTAAGAAAATTTTCATGAGCCATTATTACCCCTCGTATAAAAATCCAAAATTGAAGTTTCTGAGAACCTATCAGATGAGACCTTCTACGAGCCGTAGAATGTTCTATGACTCACAGACAAGTCTCGTAGAAATTTAAACACTAGAACACTCCTACAACAACAGGGTATTTTCTTGATTAAGGAGGAAGTAGAAGTCTATCAAATAAGGATGACTTAGGAGTCTTTCCACGGTTACAAGCCTTTATTTTATCACTTCTTTCAATATACTTTAGAAGTCAATATTATAAATATAATTAAATACTAATTTAACGAAAAATGGTGAAAAGACTATTTTATCTAAAGTAGACTCTTTTAATGAAGGGCAAAAAGTTCAAACAACATTTGTAAGGGTCTTCACACTTTTAATATAGTATAGATATAGATAGATAATTAATTATATTTTAATCAAGATTTAGTCAACTGATGGAATTAAAGTCAACAATACAATTTTTTCGCATATGTTATATGATATGATTCATATGTAGTTGTTTCTTATGTGGACAACTACAATTTTAAAAGAATTAGACTTACACGCTAATTGTAGAATTTTATAACTCACTCCCATCATATTAGTTATATCAACTTTCGAAAAATATAATATAATAGTTATAAAAGGATAGATGATAAAATATTTAGAAAGTTGGCAAATAAGGATAGACAAATTATACGAAAGAAAGTTTTTGGTGCAAAACAAAGAAATGGATCACATTTGCCTGTAGGATACACATCATAGGCATAATCATAAAGCCAAAAATTGACAATCAATATTTATAGTCTTTTTTTTTCCTTTAGAATTCTATCTGTTGTACATTTATTGTAGCTAGCATCATCATCAATAAATTTTATTATAATTTATATGATGAATTTATCAACTTGGCCTTATAGAAGGAACTAGTCATGAAGATCCCATAAAATACATGGGTCCAATAGTTATTCAAAGATTTATTTTTTAATAATATAATTAAACACTATTAAATTTTCTCATTAACTGTAAAAGTAATATCCAATAAATGTTAATAATATTGATTAAATATTGAATATAATAATTAAGCGATTTTCAATTTTTATATGTATATTTGTAGTACTTCCTTTAAGGAAAATTTAAACACTGAAACACTCCTACGACTCAGTCTAAGACTCGTAGAATCTTATATGAATCATATGTGATCTCATAGATGCAATTCTAGTAACAAAAGTTCTGCACTCTATTTCTACGAGGGCCTTTGACGGCTCATAGTTCTTACTATGGCCCGTAAAACTGCCTTCGTAAACCTATCTATTGTCACGATCCAAGCCTAGGGTTTAGACGTGACACGGTGAATGGGGAACCCGAAGGAACCCCTAACAAGCCTCTGAACTTGTTATTACACGTCATTGGTCGTGGAAGCA
>JAPFFP010044584.1:0-12289 GCA_026153255.1 Solanum medicagineum | reverse complement strand
CAATCGAAAACATAATTAAATCCACATTTTAATTCATAGTATAATCACTCATGCATTTAGAAGTCTAAAAGGGGACATTCATACTTGAAATTCCATAAACCCCAAAGAAGATCCTCATGTAATAGTTTAAATGACATTAAAATCATCAAATAAATACTACCCATGCATAAGTAGAATTTTAGGATTCATAATCTTAAAGACCTCGAAATTAAAGTAACTAGAAATCCATGAGATTGCTTAAAAATAAATTTGGGTCTCCTTGAGTAAAAGGAAGTCAAGGATCAACCCACATGCCTTAGACCTCGAGTTCCTTGGAATTGAGTTTGGGAAGAATGGAAGCTTGGAAGTTGGTCTTGGAATCCAAACTTGTTCTTGGGTTTCCTTGAAACTGAATTGGAGCTTAATAAAGGCTCTTGAGAGGACTTGGGAGTGTGATTGAGATGAGAACAGTGAGTTTTATCCTTTGGAACATTGTTTAGGTCTTTTAGGAAGGTTAAGATAGCTTAAGAAGTCAAAAAGGGTCATTAGAATAATTAGCATTTACAAAAATGCCATTAGTGAACGGATGAAAAAATTGGCAAATTGGTGCCCCAAGGAATATCCCACGGGTTGTGTCACAATCCTTGGGGCACCAATTTGCCAATTTTTTCATCCGTTCACTAATGGCATTTTTGTAAAAGTTCCCGTGACAAGGTACTTGGTCTAAAAATTAAAGTTCGAAATCAATTGGAAAAAGACGTCTTGTCGCGACCAGGGAGGCCTCCACGGTTCGTGTGGAGCCTCACAGCCCGTGTAGAGGATCGTGGCACCATACTTGGTGCTGGAAAATGTTTCCCAAGCTCCACCCCAAGGACCACGGGTCGTGCACCATGCCACAGGTCGTGGTGAGGGGCGTGGCACAACATTTAGCAAGAAAACTCCCCCAAATGCCCACTATTCCTCTCTTGTACTCACCCCACGACCAGCCACACGGCTAGTGGCAAGCGACACGGCCTGTGCCACTGGTAGTGCCCCATGCCTTAGTCCAAGGATGGCCTTTTCCAACTCAAGACACCTCACATGGTCCGTAAAAGACACCACTGCCCGTACAGGTGCCCGTGGGGCTTCATTGCACGGGAGGGTCTCATGAAAACGGTCATAACTCCTTTATCCGACATCGAAATGAGGTTAAACCAAGTTCATTGTGAAGATAACTCAAAGGGATTTCATTTGACTTGTCGTGGGCCACCCTTTTCCTAGTGTACTAAGAGCTATGCTTGTTTAAAATCCACCTTTCTAACGGTACTAGTGTCGAACTTAGCCAACAGAAAATCCTTTGAACTTGGCTTGACGTAGGGGGCCCATGACGACCTTAAACAACATAAATAAGCTTGAAATTCCGAGTCTTTACAACTTTCTTTTGATTAGGGATTTAAATAAGGTAACTTGGAATACCAAAACTCAATTCCAAGTGGCACCTCTGAATAAATAAAACATAATCCTTTTTTCAAAATGTCACTTTAATTTTAAAAACTTTATTTCGCAAAATCTTGCACGGGGAAAAAATAGAGGTGTGACAAGGCCCAAGACTCAAAAGCATTAGATTGGAATTGAAAAACTACCCAAAAATAACACTGTGGCACGCCCTTGGCGTGTCGCGCCAGGGGCACGAATGCACACCGGACATTTTTCCGATTTTCAAATTTTTCCTGTGGTTGCTCTTAAATCAGGTTAGACCTATTTCCACTCAATTTGACCCCCTGAACAAGAATATGAAGTCAGATTTTTGATATCACGCACGAATTTTGAGATACATGAAAATTATGATTTTGAGCACTTTTGAGGCACATTTTCGGGCACTTTTTGGGGTCGTTTTACAACTCCTCAATGTGGTTACCTGGGCCTACAACCCCCCGAGTGAGGCTTGGTTAACTCACAATACTATAGTGGAAAATAACATATATATATATATATATACAGACACACACACACATATTCCTTTCATCATCATAAAATCATTCTAATCATAAGTCATGCTTTAGACCTTCAACAACTTAAGAATCCATGACCGGACATTTTATCGAACACTTGGCAGGTGTGTAATTCTACTGTAAAACCATACAATTCAAGAGTGAAATTGTGCAAGAAAATCCAATGTAAAGCCACCCACCAATACTTGGTAACATTCTCATGCAATATACATCAAAACCCTTCATCAAATCTCAAGGTAGATCAAAGATTCATAGCTCAAAACAGTTTAAACAGTCACACTTTTACAAAATCCCAACATAGTTCATAGTCATATTCATAATAGAAAACCCATAAGTAAAATCAACTTAGAAACATGTAATTTAGGTAAAAAGGAAGCTTGGGCACCATGGATGAAATTACTCAAAGGTTGAAACCCACATACCTTGAATTTGGAGAATTCATGATGAAGATTGGAGATGGAGACTTGAAGCTTCAGTGAAATCCTTAAGATCCGGATGAGTTTTGGTACTTGAAAATTTGGGGTGAAATATTAGGTCTAAGTGTTTAAGAGAGTATTGGGGAATGTCTTGTATGATATGAAGGTTAAATATCGCTAAGTATAGGTATTTTCACGCATGGAAGGACTTAGGCCCAAGACACAAAAGCCTTGGGATAAGATGAAAATCACTGACAATGAAATGTATAGGTCTGTAGACCTATCGCGGAGGTCCTTTTAACACTAGTCCACGGCGGCTGCGTGTCGCGGTGACAACGCGGATCGCCATTGTTTTGCGCAAACTTAGGAAAATCAAATTTCGCTACGGTTACCCTAAAATCGGGGTTAAACCCATTTCCCATTCAATTTTGCCCCCTGATCAAGAATATGAAGTCGGATTTTTGATATCAAGGATGGATTTTGAGATATATGAAAATTACAACTCCGGACACTTCCGAGAGACATTTTCGAGCACCTTTTGGTGTCGTTTCAATGAGCTTTGACTCATTGACACTTTTGATGTTTTATGATGTGGAGGATGTCTTTTAGCCTTGTGTTCCCTTTTTACAATATCTTATTGTTGTTTTATTGCTTCTGCAACCAAGGATGTGTAATGGTATTTTAAGAGGCTTGATTGGGGTCCCTTTGGGTTCCCCATTCACCATATCACGTCTAGGCCCTAGTTTAGGTCATAACAGAGAGGCCAAATTGACAGAATTTATCAAAATCAAGAAGAGTGGCATAAGTGTGAGGGAATATTCCCTCAAATTCATTAAACTCTCAAATATGCTCCTATTCTAGTGGTTGACCCCGTGCAAAAATGCACAAATTTATTTTAGGGATTTCTGACTTAGTTGTGAAAGAATGTCGTACGACTATGCTTATTTTGAGGATTGATATTTCCAGACACATGAAGTATGTTGAGCAGATTAAAGAGGAGAAGCTTAAAGATAGGAGGATGAAGGATTATAAGAGAGCTCGATAAGTTGGTGGGTTAAGAAACTCTAGGAGTGGTGGTGATAACAGTCGTTTCCGTCAAGTCGAAGGCTCCAATTTGAGGGTTGTCGATGATAGAATGCCTCCTCCGAGGCATATATTAGAAGTGGGGAAATTCATCCTAGGTGTGAAAGATGTGGAAAGAATCACTTGGATAGATGCTTCGAGGATACGGGTGCTTGTAAATGGGTGTGGTGAGATGGGCCATAAGCTTATAGATTTTCCTTGTGCTCCAAAAAAGGTTCAAGGCTAGATGATTCTGAGTGGTCAAGGCCAACCAAAGGCTCTATAATGTGGTGCTTCTCACAACAATAGTTTCTATGCCTTTCATGCAAGGCAAGAAGTGAAGGAGACTCCCAGTATGATGTCTGGTGTGTTAAAAGTCTTTGATTTTGATGCATATACTTTGCTTGATCTGGGTGCAAATTTATCTTTTGCGACTCCTCTCTAGGCTGTTAAGTTTGGTTTGAGTTCTTAAATCTTAAGGGAGCCATTCTCATGTTATGCTCTTGTGGCCCGTATAGTCTATCAGGGTTGTTTTTCCTTTGGTTTGTATAAAGTCCTTCCATGCGATCTTGTTAAACATGAGATGATGATTTTTATATTATTCTCGAGATGGTTTTGTTGCATGATTTATGCGCCTCTAAAGATTGTAGGACCTGAAGAGTCAAGTTTCAGTTTCTAAATGAGCCTATTCTTAAGTGAGTGAGTGGTGACTCTACTTTTAAGGGTTAGTTTATCTCTTATCTCAAAGCTTAGAAAATGATTTCTAAGGGTGTATGTATCGTATTATTAGGGTTCGGGATATTGAGTCTGAGTCTCCTACTCTTGAGTCGATTCCTATGATTAATGAGTTTTCGTATGTATTTCCCAAAGATTGTCTGGTATTACTTCTGAAAGAGAAGTAGACTTTAGCATAGACCTTCTTCCTGATACTCAACCTATTTTCATTCCTCCTTATCATATGGCATTGTCTGAATTGAAGGAGTTGAAGGATCAATGAAAGGATTTGCTAGAGAATGGCTTAATTAGGAAAAGTATATCACCTTGGGGTGTCCCTATCTTATTTGTAAGAAAGAATGATGGCTAACTCGGATATGTGTTGACCATTAGAAATTGAATAAGGTAACTCTCAAGAATAAGTATTTGTGGTCATATTGACAACTTGTTTGACCAATTTCAAGGGTCTACAAACTTCTCAAAGATTGACCTTTGTTTCCAATTATCATTGGTTGAAGCTAAGGGGGTGTGATATTCCAAAAACAACTTTTCAGACTAGATATGGGCATTTTGAGTTCGTGGTAATGATTTTAGGTTAACTAATGCTCTAGCGGTGTTTATGGATCTCATGAATTGAGTATTCAAGCCATTCCTTGATACATTTTTTGTTGTCTTCATTCATGATATTCTGATTTATTCTCGGAAACATATGGATCATTTGAGGTTGGCTCTACAGACTTTGAGGCAGAAACAATTATTTGTCAAGTTTAGTGAATGTGAGTTTTTGTTGGATGAAGTAGCCTTTCTTGGTCATGTGGTGTTCAGTGATGGCATTTAAGTTGATCCAAAAAAGATTGAGGCTATGAATAATTAGCCTAGACCGTTGACTCTTTCAGAGATTCAGAGTTTTCTTAGGCTGAGGGCTAAAGTATCTCAAGACACCGTAGGCCATAAAATAAAGTACCTCAAAGCTTTGCAGGCGTCAAGAGGTAGTGTCTCAGGGCATCACGGGCCCCAAGCAAAGTAGATATAACATAAAGTATGTACATGTCAATGCCACAGTATAATATGAAATATGCATGCCAATGCCACAGTATAATATGAAATATGTATAAGTATGAAGTTATGTGCATAACAATGCAACGATGGAGTATAAGATATGTGCATACCAATGCAACAATGGGATATAAGATAGGTCCATACCAATGCAACTAGTCAATATAAGATATGTGCATACCAATGCAACAATAACATGCCTCGGAGGACTCGGGCGCCACTAAACAGTATATAAATGCATAACACTAATAATCAGATGAACATCGAATATAGTATGTCTCGGCGTACTCTGGAGACAGTAAGCATATCACAATAAAAACAGCTATTAAAGGGCCAATGCAATATAGATATAATGCATGCCAAAACAGAGTAATAGGATGTATATCCAACATGATGTGCCTTGCCGGACTCTAGCGCTGACAACTAGATCTCAAGTAGTGTGATATCTCAATACCTCAACGTCTCAGTAGTACAAATGCAATATGAGAAGTATACATGTCCATGTCATAATGCAAGTATTTATATGCAATAAAACATGACAATGAAATATAAAGTAGCCAGGACATCACGAGCTATGCCACGTGCCTCCTCTAGTACCTCAAGGTCAACCAATAACATCTTATCATCTCCATCTCATCAATAATCAAAACATCAAGGCAACCAGGCTCCTTAAGTCCCACATTATGTTTTCATATAGCCACGGTGTCACATTTGCTACCAACTTATCATGTATTCCTCCCCCACCCCCCAAATGGTGTCACAAGTATCATATTATCACATTAATATCCAACATACGTCAAAACCAAAGGTTTTATCTGAATTTGTCAAAAAGATCGTCATTTACTCAATTTTCGGCATAATTGGAATTACGCTTTCATCAAGAATCAATTATATCAAGCCTTTGGCACACACATCAATTGAATCTTACAATTACCACATAAATATGATCAATAACTCAAATCCAGTACCAAAGGGTTAGTCGAACCTACCTCAATACCGAAACCGCACTTGGACAAACTTTCAATCAACTCAAGCCTCCAAATGATCCACGGATCGACCAATCACTATGAAAAATAGATACTACGCATCAAGAGGTGCATTTTGATACCCATGTTGGCATATTTTAGGCTTAGGGGCAGAATGGTCAAAATTAGTGCTAAAATTCAAAAGTCTCAAATTTGCAAATTGACTTCAAAATTTGGATTCTACATGGAAAATAAAGTTCCCAGGTTAAAATACTACTAAAATCGAGTTCAAATTGATAAGATCATCATTTAAAGTTTCAAGATCATAGACCAAAAATCCCAATTTTGGACATTCAAAATCATGAAATCATGTCAAAATCAAGATAAAAATAATGAAAATTAATGATAACGATGTTAGAAACACTTACCCAAAAGATTTCTCAAAAAACTCTCTCCAAAAATCGCATCTCGAAGCTTGAAATATTGAAAATGGAGTAAACATGGAGGTTTTACGTCTTTATAACTGATTTAATAAAAATGTACTCTATGAAGGCGGACAATTATCTACAATCGCAAAGAAAAAAAAGCCACATACCTCCAAGAAAGCGGAGAATAAAACTGGACTGCACCAAATTCCCTTACATCAACAATTGCCAAAACTTAAAACGGACCCCTAAAACTCATCCAAACTCAGAATTCCACAAATTTTATATGTACCCATACCAAAAATAGCGATGTGGACTCATTGTAATCTTTGGAAGTTGATTCTGAGGTCTCCACGACACCTTGACTGATGTAAGTCAATAAAATTAGTTTAAAACTCAAAATATCAAAATTGTCCTCGGAAACTCAAAAAATTATGATGAGACCATTATACCATTAGTTTCACCATTCGGAACTGTCGGAATTTCAATTCGTGCTTCCAAACTGTTAATATTGACCAAAGTCAAACTTTGATTCTAGAAATTACTAAAATCACAACTTAGGGCCTAAAAATCTCATTTTAACTCCAAATATAGTTCTGCAACTTTTTGTAGTTCAGTTTTGACATTCCGAAGCTAATGGTATCGACGGATCCCCGATTCGACCTCCAAAACTCAAAATGACACAAAATTTTCTTTTTCAACAACTTAAGTTTTCAAAAGGATCAAACTCATATTTTCTACTTTTAAAATTCAGGATTTCAGTTCTAACCATTCAAATAATTCAAAGTAATCTCAAAGCAACTTATGAAATGATACAACAGTAATTGTCACAAATAAGGTAAAAAATGACTAACTAGGTCATTGCATAGTCTCTCATGCATCAACCTTAAGATAATTTTGTTGATAAAATTATTGAGGCTAATAGGCCTTAGATCTGCAAAAGGTTTTACTCCTTCCTTTTTGGCATCAGCATAAGCTTGGTATGTATGATGAATCTCAGTAACATATGGCTACAAAAAAATGCCTTTACCAATTTTGTCACATCTTCACCATTGATTTCCCAGCAGTGCTGGAAGAAAACACCAGTGAAGCCATCTGGATAAGGTGAGCTGTCACCATTCAATTCCTGCACTACCTTTTTGACTTCATCCATAGTAGGGGCCACAACAATAAGTCGTTATCCTCCTGAGTTATCACTGTTGGAACATTCTCCATCAAGTCTACCCATTCCTGTACTGTTTCCTCTGAAAATTGTTCTTGAAAAATATCAGCAGTGCCATGCCATCTGTTCCTGAGTATTAACCAGCAGTCCATTTTTATCCAAGATCTCACTTATATACAACTTCTTCCTTCTATCCCTTATCACTGAATGAAAGAATTTTGTATTTCTATCTCCATCTTTAAACCATTTTAAACCAGCCTTTTGTCTCTAAATTCCTCCTCAATAGATAATATCTTATCAGATCAGCTTTAGTCTTCTGCAATTCTGCTTTGTTTTCCTTAGTTGGGCTAATCTCGAATTGACTTTCGCACACTCCAATTACATCTTCCAGAGTAGCAACCCTCTTAAAAATATTCTCATATGTCTTCTTACTCCACTCTACCAAAGCAGGTTTCACTTTCTTTAATTTTGCATGGTAACCCTAAGCAAGGGTTTTCTAGTCTGATTCTCTTCCTCTTCCACTTTGTCCGCAACAGCTAATGTTCCTCTGGTCTCCATCCAACAACTTTCTCATTCTTCAATTCTGGGTCATCAACATACTTCCCCATCCTACTTGTCATCATCTTTCTTCAGCTTCAAATGTAAGTATCTGCCAGCTATCTTTTTGTTATTTTCTGCGCGAACCCAACTGACAATGTCCATCGTATCTGTCAGGTGTCGTCTCCAGTGGAAAGGTGTAACACTGAAGAGTGTAAGCACCAACGTTCCCATCACAATCCAGTCCATGTAAGTGTCTTTTATTTCTGCCAGAAAACATTAGCTTCCTTCCATATCTGAGTATTTGTCATGTTCTTTGGAGCCAAGAGGAGAAAATGGGTTTGCTCAGGCGGCTACTGTGACTTCCTGCCTATGCTTCCACTAAGAAGCTGTATTCTTGAAGACATCTGGTGAGTTTTTTTTTCTTTTTCTTTTATGATTTGGTCTCTTTTTACAAGTAAATTTCTGTGTATGATATCTTATTATTTAGTCTCTTTAATAATTGTGATTGTTTTTAATTTGTGAATCTTTCATAAACTTTGTTAAATTTCATTATTTTTTTTAATTTGGAGAATTTATAGTAGAAAAAAGCTTTTCAATTGATTGAATTTACCTTCGCCCTTCCTTCGTCAATTTTTGCCTTAAAAATAGGTCCAATTCCTCTGCTAGAAACTTCTCAGCAAAGAAATAAGCTTTTCAATGTTCACATAACCTCCTTCCTCTTAAATGCAAAATCTCTAATACCCAATTTTGTGTCAATAGATTACATGTATCTAGGTTGCATTTAGCCTCTTTGAATCACTGACATAGTACTCTTAGTTTTTTTAAAAAAAAATTTCAATGGTCCTGTGTGGATGTGTTTGTGTTGATTGCACTGAAAATTTTTTATATGCCATTGAAATACTTCTTTCTTATGTTATATATCTCATTCTTTGTTATGAAGAAATCTGTTATGAAGAAATCCCGTAGTGAATTTTTATTTCTTGAACCTAATTTTTTCTTCGTCTTCGGTTGAGAGCCCAGTACTACATATTTCTAACACTTCCCTAAACAGTAACTCAAAATGGAGGAGTTGGAAGACTCATAAAAGTTGATTTTTTCAGTAACTTGTATACACCTTGCTCGTTTTTCTCCATTGTTGGACACTGTAGAGTATGGTCTATGCTATATAGATTGCTGCAACAAAACATATATACCAATAATGAACAATATTTAAATAGGTTCCATTTAATAGGAAAAACAAAGCATACCAATGTAATAAGTGTACACCATTTTATAAATCTTTTTTATATAGTGGTTGAAGAAGATAGAGTGTATGTTTAACTTATCCCAACCTTTGAGGTAGAGAGATTTTTTTTCGATATTCCTTCTTCCGTTTAAACCTTTTAAATAAATATTTTTTCACATTTTCAAAATTTTTTAAATTTAAGAACTAATGGTGTCTAAGTGTAAAAGTAATTTCAGTGCATCAATTTTACAAGATTGGATACTTCAAGTACAAAGTCGATAGTCATGGTGTGTCCTAGTACTATGGAATTGCAACATCTTATTAAATATGGAAAGATGAATTTACATTTCTTGTAATTCCAAAGTTTCACCACTACATTATTGCTTTGAACAGTGCTAACAATAGTTGTGGTGCTATTTTACTTTATTAACAATCCTTTTGAAGTTGTGTTTGTATTTATTTTTAAATATCATGTGTAGTTTTGAAATTAAATTGTTTAGCTATTATAATCTTACTCATCTTTGTTAATGGATTTAGGAGATGTAGTTGTAAACAAAAGAATTATTGGTCTTAAAAGTATTTTTTTGTCTTTATATTAACTTTTTATAATATGAAGTCTTTCTAAAACATTTTCTTTCTTTGTTTGTTGATAAGAAAATCACATAATTTTATATTTATTGATTTGAAATTCTTTGTAGGTAAGTATTTATATTATAGATAAAAGTTGAACACTTATTGGGAATAGGGCGTTACCACAATACTTAAATGGTGTGAAATAACTTTTAAACTTTGCCTTTTCCAATCTTGAGGTTTGTATAAGAATTGAATGTACGCGCATAGAATCTATTAATGTGCTTTGAAAAATGCAGAGATGAAGTGAGAATCGATTTATGTTGGTGGGGAATCTCAAACTTACAAAAAATAATTCATAATGGTGAGCCAGATTTATCTTCAGAGAAACAAATATTATTGAAGATTCAAATTTAGAAAATGATGATGTGCTCCTATTTTGGAAATGTTGCATGATATGTATGAGTGTTCATAATAATAGTCATTACTTTGATGAGACAACTGAGTTAGGGCACCAAGAGCCTAATACAGAAGCTAACATTTCTATAGGTTCTTGAAGGATGCAAAAATCGATTATATTCAAATTGTGAAAAGTTTTCCAAAATCTCTTTTATAGTTCATCTTTTTCAAATGAAGTGTATACATGGATGGAGTAATAATTCATTTGAATTTTTGTTGAAATTATTGAGTGATGCTTTATTCAAAGAAAATGTGGTTCTGAATTCAATTTATGAAGTTCAAATGATAATAAAAGATTTGCTTTAGATTATGTGAAGATAGATACATGTGTTAATAATTGCATACTATATAGAAAGGAATATGCAAATCTTGAAAAATTTCCTAAATGCGGCCAAAAAAAAAAAGATGGACAATAAGGAAAGGGAAAGATGTCAAAATGAGGTTGAAGATAGATACATGTGTTAATAGTTACATACTATATAGAAAGGAATATGCAAATCTTGAAAAATTTCCTAAATGCGGCCAAAAAAAAGAGATGGACAATAAGGAAAGGGAAAGATGTCAAAATGAGGTTACTTCAAATAATTTGAATAAGAAAAAGAATGGAATTCCTAGAAGTTTCTAAGACACTTTCCTATAATACCTAGATTAAAACGACTGTTTATGACAAAAGGAATCTCAAAAGAAATGACATGACATAAAAATAGACGAGTTGTTGATGGAGTGTTATGTCATCCAGCTGAACTAATTGACATGGACAAATTTTGATGAAAAAATTCAAATTTTGCTTCAGATCCTTGTAATGTAATGTTAGGATCGATAGGAATCAAGTGTTTATGCGGAAGCTAGTAAAACAACCTTCGAAATACCATGAGTTTGAAGATAAACGAGAAACATACCATAGAGAGACACAATATTTAACGTGGTTCAGTTAACTGACCTACATCCACAAGAGGAGATAAGCAATACACTATATAAAAGAGAGTACAAATATCAAGAGAAATAACCTCACCAATTCACTCGGATTACAAAGAGGTTCACACAAGTGTTAGCACAACACTTGTGACTTACTGTTTCTCTCCCTCCACAAAACTCTCAAGCCCTTATAGCTACATTGTGAATGCTACCAAACTAGAAGGAATGAGTCTCTATTTATAGAGTCATAGACTTTTTCATATTAGAAAAAAGATTCGCCAAATATGGAGAAATTCTGTATTCCTTCTCCTACTAGAATAAGGATTTTCCAAATATGAAGAAATTCTATTTTCCTTTTCCTTAAAGGGAAACCCCAATTATGGGAAGAAACTCAGGACAAATATCCAACATGTAATACTTGAACTTGCTTCAGATGGTTTTAAACCTTTTGGTTCAATGAGTAATTCATATAGCTTATGGTAAATTATCTTGATTCCCTATAATCTCCCTTTGTGGCTTTTCATGAAGCAATCTAATTTTTTGTTGTCTTTACTTATTTCTGGACCAAAAGGTCCTAGTATGAATATTGCGTATATCTCCAGCCTTTGCTTGATGATTTGAAAACTTTATGAGGAGATAGAATTGAGACTTATGGTGCTTTTATGAAACATGACTTTTAATTACGTGAATCTTTATAGTAGACAATCAATGACTTTCCTACTTATGGTATTTTATCTGATTGGAGTACTAGAGGTAAACTTGTTTTCCCAATTTGTCATGTACATACTTGTTCAATTTACTTGAAACATG
>JAPFFP010044583.1:0-12289 GCA_026153255.1 Solanum medicagineum | reverse complement strand
GATACCAAGGTAGGTTGTCTATGCCTTGTGTTGATGCTTTGAGGGAGAAAATTCTTGATGAAACCCATAATTCTTCTTATTCTATCCACCTCGGTTCCACCAAAATGTATAGAGACTTGAGGGAAGTGTATTGGTGGGGAGGCATGAAGAGGGACATTGCCAAATTCTTTTCCGATTTCCATAGTTGTCAACAAGTCAAAGACAAACATCTAAAGCGTAGTGGCCTAACCCAAGACATAAACATTCCTACTTGGAAGTGGAGGTGATAAATATGGATTTTGTGGTTGGATTTCCCAAGGCTAGAAAAGGTTTTGATTCCATATGGGTAGTGGTTGATAGGATGACAAAATCGGCTCATTTTCTACCCGTTAAGACCATATACGGGGCCGAAAAGTATGCAGGGTTATGTACAGCCATGAGTTAGTGAGGTTACAAGGGGTTCCTTTATCCATCATATTGGATCAGGGTACACAATTCACTTCTCACTTTTGGAGGTCTTTTCAAAGGGGTCTTAGTGCAAAAGTTCACCTTAGGATGGCCTTTCATCCCCAAATGGATGGCCAAGCCAAAAGATCCATTCAAACCTTTTGAAGATATGCTTAGGGCATGTGTATTGGAGTTTAGAGGTAGCTGGGATGACCATCGTCCTTTGATTGAATGCACATACAACAATATCTATCACTCTAGCAACGGTATGGCTCATTTTGAGGCTCTTTATGGAAGGCGATGTAGATCACCGGCCAGTTGGTTTGAGGTTAGAGAGGTGGCCTTATTGGGACCAAAACTAGTTATGGATGCTCTTGAGAAGGTTAGGATGATTAGGGAAAGGTTAAGAACGTCCCAAAGTCATCAAAAATCTTATGCTGATGTGAGAAGAATGGACCTTGAATTCAAAGTAGGTGATAGGGTTTATTTGAAGGTTTCTCCAATGAAAGGTGTGGTCCATTTTGGTAAGAAGGGGAAATTGAGTCCAAGGTACGTTGGTCCTTATGAGGTCTTGAAGAGGGTTGGCAAGGTAGCTTGTGAGTTAAAGTTGCCTAGTGAAATGAACTTGGTTCATCTGGTGTTCCATATCTCTATGTTGAGGAAATGTGTGGGTGACCCTAATGCCATTGTGCCTCTTGAGGTGGTGGGTGTTGTTGAGGATAACTTGACTTATGAGGAGGTCTTGGTTCAGATTTTAGATAAGCAAGTAAAGAGATTAAGGAATAAGGAGGTGACATCCATTAAGGTCCTTTGGAGGAACCAACAAGTCAAAAGCACTACATGGGAGGCCAAAGCGGATATGCAAAAATGATATCTTTTCCACTCCACTCAAGCCTAAGGTACTAATCATAAGTCCTCTATGCGATTTCAAGTCTTAATTTTTGGCCTTAAGCCATTGCATGCATTCATGTATATATGGGCAAGGTTTTATGGTAAATTTTGATGTTCATGTTGAGACATTTGAAAATTATGTTTAGATACCTTTGTTGCACCCATGTTAGGCTGAAACTCTTCATGACTACTTTCCTTGTGTACGTTTTCCTCACATTCGGAGACGAATATTCCCAAGGGGGACATATTGTGACACTATGTAACTTTGTGCTCTTGTATAGCCATGTTTCAAGCCTCATTTGGCTAGGTTGGGGGTGTACTAGATTCATGGGAGACTCCTAGTACCTAAACAAGTTCAAGACTTAACTCCAAGTTGAGTTTTGGGTGTTATTTCATATAAGGGTCAACTTTAAACTAGCATAACTCTTAGCACATTTGGAGCTGGGTTGCCTACTATATGTAAAATGAAATCCCTTTGAGTTAGCTTCAAAGTGCACTTGGTTTCACCTCATTCTGATGTTGGATGAAGGAGTTATGATGGTCTTCGTGAGACCCTCCCGTACAATGAAGCTGCACGGGCACCCATACGGGCAATGTGGCCTTGTACGGGTCGTGGGAAATGTTAGGGCTGGAAAATGGCGTGGTGAGGCTAAGTATTGGCCCACGACCAGTGGCACGGGTCGTGTGACTCACCACTAGTCGTGAGAAGGGGTGTGGACTGTTTTAGGAGGCTTAGATAGGCGTGGGTGGCATTGGAAGCTAAAGAATGGGCCAAGACTGCCTTGTACAGCTCGTGTGAAGGGGTATGGACCGTTTCACCTAGACGTGTGGTGCAAGCAACATTTTCTTGTCTAAGTGAGGTGGGATGGACTAGTACACAGTCTGTGTAACACTACACGGCCCGTGAAAGTGGCCTTCAAAGTAACATCGACGCAAACTTTTTCTCAAGTGTTCCAATTCCATTTATGTCTAAGTCTTGTCTCACGGGCACTCCACACGACCCGTGGAGTTCAACAAAACAAGTGAAGTCTTCAGTAAGATGACACTTTGCCAATTTTTCCATCCGTTCTCTAATTGCATTTTCGTAAATGCTAATTATCCTAATGACCCTTTTTAACATTTTAGTCTATCTTAACCTTCCTAGAAGACCTAAACTCTAATCTTAAGGACCCAATTTCACTACTCTCATCTCAATCACACTCCCAAGTTCTCTCAAGAGCCTCCATCAAGCCCCAATTCAATTTCAAGGAAACCCAAGAACAAGATTGGATTTCAAGATCATTTCCAAGCTTCCATTCTTCCCAATCTCAATTCGAAGCAACTCTAGACCTAAGGTATGTGGTGTTGAACCATTGGGTCCTTCCACCCGTGGTACCCAAACACTATTTTAATTAGTATTTCATGATTTAAGGTGGAATTTACAAATGGGTTTACCAGTATGAAAATGTCTATGAACTATGTTAAAGATATGTAAAGTTGTGACTATTTTGCTATGTTGTGAGCTATATATCATGGATCTATCGTAAGTTTTAATGAGATGTATTGATGTGGATGTCTTGGGGGTGTTGTAAGGTGTCGATTGATGATTTTATTTTCTTTCAAGACTTCATCTCTAAATTGCATGTTTTTTAACCCCGATTACATATCCCCAAGGTGTTTGATAAGATGTCGGGTTATGGTTTCTTGAGAAATTGAAGGTCCAAAACATGAGATATGATATGAATGATGATATAAAGATGAAATGAGCTTATGTACGTGATAAATTCTATATAAAGTGTTGCATTAGAACATACTCAAGCGAGGTGAGGGTTTGTACTCATTAACTAAGTGAGGGGTTAGTACTTCACCTCCTAGGATGATTGGAGAGTGACTATCATCAACCGAGTTGGGGGTTTGTACTCATCAACCATGTGAGGGGTTTATACTTCACCACCTAGTATGATTGGGGTGTGACCAACATCAACCATGTGAGGGGTTTATACCTCGCCACCTAGGATAATTGGGGTGTGACGATCATCAACCAATCAAGGTTGGAAAGCTAGTTTGGTCTCTTCTTCACATATGATATTTATATGAGCATGATTTACTCAAGTATGTTTTACTTTAGCATCAATCATACATGCCATAGTACTATATTATGCCTATTGTCTATTGTTATGCATTTTGATTATAATGCCTATTCCTTGTTGCATTGCATTCCACATACTTGGTACATTCAAACGTACTAACGCTTTCTCTTGCCTGCATGATATCACCATGTAGGAATTGGTGCCCGAGTTAATCCCCCTCCTCAATATGCCTTGGCGGTGCTATTCCAAGCTCTTTGGTGAGTCTTCCATTTCGGAGACCTTAGTCTATATTACTATTATCTATGTATTAATACACTATCTTATGTTCTATTGGCTATGAGGGTGAACCCAATAGCTCTGTCTTGGCCCCCGCTCTATCTATGTACTTAGAGGTGTATGTTGGACAAGTGTGTATTTATGATATGAGTTGTGACTCTTTGTTTTTTTTTAATGTTGTTGTTTTGGCAAGCTTTTCCCTTAGCCTCATTGTCCTTGTTTAATATATATGTATTTTGTGTGCTTCCGCACCAAGGATATGTTATGACAAGTAAAGAGGCTTGATTGGGGTCTCTTTGGGCTCCCCATTCGTTGTGTCATGTCCAGGCCCTAGGCTTGTGTCGTGACATTGAACCATTGGGTCCTTCCACCCATGGTGCCTAAATCCTCTTTTTACTAATATTTCATGATTTAAAGTTGATTATACATGTGGGTCTTGTATATTGAGAAATTTACTGCACAGTGATTTTAGTTCATGATAGTATGGTTGTTTTAGCATGTTTTGCGCTTCAAATCTCGGATCTAATGTTGGATTTGATGATAGGTTTTGATATGAGTGTATTGGGGGTGTTGCAAAGTGTTGATTAAAGGTTTTATCACTGATTTTCCTATATGATTTCATCTCTAAATTGCATGCTCTTTTACCCCCATTACACACCCCCCAAGGTGTTTAATAAAATGTTCGGTTATGATTTCTTGAGGAATTGAAGGTCGAAAGCATGATATATGATATAAATGATGTTATGATGATGAAATGAACTTATGTAAACATTCATTCCTACATGAGATATTGCATTAGAGCCTATGATGAATCCTATATAAAGTATTGCATAGACCATGCCCGATGGGGGGGAGGGAGAGCCCGGGTAACCATATGAGGGGTTTATACTTCATCACCATGGATGTTTGGGGTGTGACCATCATCAACCATATGGGGGGTTTAGACCTCATCACCAATGGATGTTGGGGTGTGACCATCATTAACCATGCGAGGGGTTTATACTTCGTCACCATGGATGGCCGGGTGCAACCACCATCAACCACCAAGGGGTTTATACCTTGGATATCTTGCTTGGTCTCATTTTTCACATATGATATTCTATATGATCATAATAAACTTAAGCATATTTTACTTATGCATTGATCATGTATGCCATCTTGATATAATATGCCTATTGTCTATCGTTTTGTATTTTGGATTATGATGACTATCCCTTATTGCATTGCATCCCACATACTTAGTACATTCAAACATACTAACACATACTCTTGCCTACATGATATCACCATGTAGGGACCGGAGCTCCTATTAATTCTTCTTGTGGCTAGATGGATCGTTCAAGTTAGCCTTTGGTGAGTCCTCCATTCTGGGGAAAAGGACTATTCTCTTGCATTATGTATTAAGATTGTCTTTACTTTAGCATGTACTTATGACAATGCGGGTGAGCCCGGTTGTATGTCTTGGCCCCCGCCATTATCTATGTACTAGAGGTGTTGTTGGACAAAGTTATGTATTTATGCTATGAGTTGATTTACTACCTCTTGACTCTATATTATGACAACTTCCCTCTTTGTCCCTTTTTCCCCTATTTCCATTCTTCAGATGTCATTTAATTGTTTTTGCGACCAAGGATGTGTAATGATATGCTATGAGGCTTGTTTGGGGTTCCTTCAGGCTCCCCATTCACCGGTCAAATCTAGACCCTAGGCTTGGGTCATGACAATGATGGTATCAGAGCACTAGGTTGATACATCCTCAAAGTCCAACACAGCTCATTGATTAGAGTCTTATTCATGGTTGTGTTGTGCACCACAACTATGAATAGGAGGCTATGAGACATTTTAGGAAATATTTTTCTTCTTCATGGTCGATGTTGTGCTTTAGAAGCTAGATAGGGTTTTCCCCTCTAATGAATGCTCTTTGCTCTTTTAGTTGATCATGCCATTTCAATGAGGAAGGCAAAGGAAGGTAAGTAAAAGGTTTTGATTTTGATGGACCCGAGTTTCACTACTTCTTCTCTATTCTTTTGGTTGATGGTGGGCTTCTTGTGTGCCTAAGTGGTTGGGTGGGTCTCTGGTGTCTATTCTCTTAGTTGGGTATATTGTTGCTAGAAGGATTCATAGGTGTTGATTCGGGTTTTTATTGCCTCAGGTCTTGCTTTATGGCTTGTTGGAGTTGGTTTGGTGGATTTTGATGTCATTATAGGGATAGAATGGTTGCTTGCATGTTGTGTCTTCATGGATGGTAGGACCATAGGATTAGATCCCGATTCCCTAATGAACCCCTCTTTGAGTGGAAGAGTCATGATGTGGTGGTCAAGTGGTAGCAAAAGAGATAGGTCCATTCTTGTCTTAAGGTACAATTAGTCTCTAAAGGGTTGCATTTATCATCTTGTGAGAATTGGGTGTGTTGAACCTAAGTTGTTTATTTATAGAATTGTCATTGGTGATAGATGAGGCTTTGAATGTCCCTTTCGATGTTTGAAGTTGGGGTAGTGTCTTTTGGTTTGACTAGTATGCCAGTTATGTCTATAAGTCTCATGAGTAAGATCTCTAGTCCTTACCCTAATAGGTTTATGGTGGTTTTGGCGATGATAATATGGTTCGTTTCCTAATAAGGTAGTGCGTGTGAATCATTTGAGGGTAGTATTACGAGTTCAAGGAAGAAGGTTAGGTGCTAAGTGGGTGAGATAGAAATTTTGGTGGTAAAAGGTTGCCTTCCTAGTTTGTGTAGAGCCAGGTGATGGTATTAAGGTGGACTTTAGTAAGATGAAGGTTATTAGAGAGTAGCCTAGACCTTTGACTTTACCGGACATTAGAAGCCTCTTGGGTTTAGTGGGATATTGCTGGGGATTGTGAGTAGGTTCTCTTTTATTATTGCTCCTATGAATTAGTTGACCTTAGGTAAGGCCATGTTGTGACTAACGATTTGAGTAGGGTGATTTGGTAGGTCCGGGAGTTCCTATGTCTTGTGTAATCCCTTAGTGCTAGTAGGATTCATCTGTATGTGGGTTTCATTCATAGGCACCTTTCACCCATGAAGCCCAATCTTCCCTTTTTTGTGAAAAGTGCATGACTTCAAGATATATTTCTTGTGGGTATCGATTATTATGAGATATGAGCATGAATATGTCAGGGTTTTGTCAAATATTATTGATTATGGATAAATATATATTTTTAGCTTATACTATGAACTGATCTTTGTCTATTAAGACTATACATGATTCAAGCTATGAAATCTATGAACTATTGTGAAGTTTTGGTATGATTTACAAGTTACCCATGATGGCATTTTACCATGATGTTGGTGGGCTGATTTACATTATTTTAAGATGCATTGATTTCACCATTATTCATGATCTATACTCTTACATTTTGCATGATTTGAACATGTCCTCATATGTGCCCACCAAGTGTTTGATGAAATGTCAAGTTATGAATTCTCAAGATATGTGCATGTTTTACAAGTCAAGTGGTTTCATGATGAATATAGCCATCAAGTATGTTATGAATTCATGAAATTATCTATGAATACGCAAGTATGAAGTTAAGCCCTTTTCAAAAATTTATTTTCAAGAAGACCTACGTGGATTTTACTTATTTTAATTTGGCATTTGAATATTATGATTTCTAAAATTCTATTGATGCATGGGTAGTGTTTATTTGATGATTTTAATGTGATTTAAATCGTTACATGAGGATTTACTTTGGGGTTATGAAGTTATAAGTATGCATGTTCCCCTTTTGAAATCATTTATGCATGAGAAATTATACTATGGATTTAAATATAAAATTAATTATGGTTTCACTTCAACTTCATATTATAAATGTTGAGTTTTAAATGAAGTCTTAATTACCCATGTTATTTCCTCATTGTTCATATCATAAGCATTCATGTACACGAATTATTTTGAAAAATTATGTTATGGGTAGGCCCAATTTCACTTTACGATATGATTTTGATAAAAGGTTGGTTATGACAATATTGTGATCGCATATATGTTTTTGGTTTTGGCTCTTTAAGCATTTGGATATTTGCACTGTTTTGTATATAAATGGGCTATTCCTATGCATGAGTATTATGACTATGAAATTATGGTTTTGGCATTTCAACCTAAGTATGAATTTTTATAAATGGTGTTTGGCTTTTAAGCCCAATTGTGCATTGAAATGATTTGGAAAATGACTATTGCCTCTTTGAAAGTATGCACATGCATATTTTAAGTACTCATGTGGGATGACGACTTAGCTTGTTGTGTTGAGGGTATTGGGGTAGTTTGGGCTACTTGCATAGCATGTTTCTAATGAGTGTAGAATCCACAAGGTTGTAATATGTTGGGTAAGGATGGTCGATCTATTTAGTCAACTACGATGGGTTAGCCACTTCTATAAGCTTGATCTTTGTTTTGGGTTTTGTCTCTAAGTGAGGAAGAGGGTAGGTGATATCCCTAAGTATCCTTTTCGGATTGACTTATGCACCAGTGATGATTGTGGGTTTCATGAATAGGGTCTTAAAACCCTACCTTGATATGTTTGTGGTGGTCTCTAGTAATGAAGTATTGATTTTTTGTTTAGAGCCTGTGAATCATTGGGGGTAGTGTTGCAAGTCTTGTAGGGCAAGAGGTTGTTTGCTAAGTATGATAGGTGTGCCTTGTGGATAACAAGAAGGTTGTTAGAACTCCTTAGGGGTTATGGTATGAATGTTCATTGGTTTTTCCGGTAAGGCTAGTATTATGGTTGGTGCTCTAGGTAGCCTAGTGTGTGTGGATAGTGGTGGTAAGGAGATGCCTAGTAGAGTCCATCGGTCGGCTAGATAGGGAGTTAGGTTGAAGAAAGTTGAGAATGGTAGTATAGGGTTCTTGATGGTTCCAAATCTTCTTGGGATAAGAGGACTAGATTTGACAAGGCCTTGAGTCCACCTTATTAGAGTTAGAAGTCTTGGCTGAGAAGATGATTGAGTGTATGTTGACTCCAAGGGGGAGATGGTGGCTTTGGCACCAAGTGGGTCAGGTGTATTTAAGATTGACAATTGAGTTGAGGTTTGTGAGTCCTTATAGAGTGTAAAGGGAGGTTGGTAAGGTTGCATAAGTTTGGGAATTGCCTATGGATGTAGATATGGTTCGTCCAGTTCTTCATGCTTCTAGGTGGATATGATATGTTGGTGACTTTAGTGTTATAGAACACTTTGAGGTTGTGGATGTTAAGGAGGGTAAGTTGTCTTAAGAGAAGGTCCCAGGGAAGGTGTTGGATGGATGAGGGGAGTAGTTGATTGATAATGATGTAGTGTTTTTCAAGGCCCTTTAGGAAGATTCGTCTATTCGTATGTGTCTCTCAGTGAACCGGAGCGGGCATCGAGGAGCGATATCTATATCTCTTTCATTATATTCAAGCTTATGATGACATGCCAAGTCCTTTCTATGATTCCAAGTCTCGCATTTCAGACCCTATGTCATTCATATGCATTCATGTTTAAGTTGGCAAGTTTATGATGATTCCAAGTCTCGCATTTCAGACCCTAGAGTTTGTTAATCATTTGGGGGTAGTGTTACATGTCTTGGATGATAAGGGAATTGTTGTTAATTATAATAGGTAAGAATGGAAGATAACAAGAATATGGTTAGAATTCTTTAAGGATTATGATATGAGTATGCATTATTTTTTCGATAAGGCTAGTGTTGTGGTTGATGCACTAAGTAGCCTAGCATGTGTTGAAGATGGTGGCAAAGAGGTGACTTGAGGGGTCCATTGTTTGGCTAGATTGATGGATTAGGTTGGAGGAAGTGAGCATGGTGGTGTAGTATTCTCGATGGTTCCAAATCTTCTTTGGTTGGAGTGGTCTAGGTTAAGCAAGGCTTTGATTCCATCTTATCAGGGTTGGATGTGTTGGGTGAAGAGATGGTAGAGTGGAGATTGTCTCCCAAGGTGGAGGTGGTGGTCTATGGTACCAAAGTGGACTAGGTATGATTAAGGTTGACAATTGAGCTTGGGATTGTGAGTCCTTGTAGAATGTAGAGTGACGTTGGTAAGGTTGCTTAAGGATTAGGAATGACATATGGATGTGGATATGACTTTCGATTTCCATGTGACCATGACAAGGTGGTGCGTGGTGATCCAAGTACTATTGTGGCTTTCAAGGATTGGGGGTGTGACGGAGTTCATTGAAAGAATTGTCAAATGGAAGGTGTCTCTCAGGGAGCCGGAGGGGCATGGCGAAATGACATATGTACCTCTTTCATTCCTATTCGAGCTTATGATGATATGTCTAGCCCCTATGTAAGCCTTATGTTTCAGCCCCTATTTCATTCATATGCTTATGATGATTTTACACTTATGTTGAGATTTTGGAAATGGTGTTTTTAGACGTAATGTTGCAGTTTGTCGGGGCTGATTTGTTTATGATCACTCTTGTCATGTACGTCTCTGTTACCTCAGGGGAAAAAGGGTCTAACCCCAACTTAAGAGCAAACGATTAGCAATTTCAATTCGTAATTTTTCTTATACAGAATTGATCCGCAACGCCCAGCTATCATGGACATGTGTTAATTTGACCTCCGCGATAGGTGCGCCTCGCGGACCAGATGCGGACCTATGTATTTTGTTGCCAGGGATTTCAATCTTGATCCAAGGCTTTTGGGTCTTGGGCCTAAGTGTTCCCAAATGTGTTTCTACCTATACTTAGCCTAATTTCACCCTCGTATCATCCTAAGCATTCCCCAATACTCACTAAAACACTTAGTCATATTTTCACTCCCAAATTCAAGTCCCAAACCCTCATCCTAAGCTAAGGTTTTCCTTCAAAGTTCTTCTTCAAGCTGCAAGTCTCTATCTCCAATCTTTACCAATTTCATCTCCAAGCCAAGGTATGTGGGTTTCTTTCATGGGTTCCTTTCACCCATGATACCCAAACCTCCTTTTACTCAAATTGGATGATTTAAAGTAGATTTACAAATGGATCTTGCTTATTATGAAATTCACTATACACTATGTTAAAGCTAGGTGAAATTGTGACTGTTTTGCTATGTTTTGAGCTATAAATGTTTGATATATTGTAAGATTAGAAGAGGGGTATTGATTTATATTGCTTGAGGGTGTTGCAAGGTGTTGATTGATGGTTTTACAATGGATTTTCTTGCATGATTTAATCTCTATATGTCATGGTTTTATTCTAGCATTACACACCCGCCAAGTGTTTGATATAATGTCCGGCTAAGGTTTCTTGAGAAATTGAAGGTCCAATACATGTCTTATGAGTTAAATGGTGTTATGACGATTATGTAATGACTTCATGATGATGATAGGTATGTCTAAATGAGTTGTTTCATTGGAAGTTACCTATGGGGTGTCTTGTAGATTGTTGGGTTCTTATGTTTGTTGTGTTCTTGGGAAAATGAGGAGTTCTTTCTTGATGATTGAAATGTAATGGTTGAATGAGCTAGTTCTATGATTCCTATCAAAAGGACATGTCGTAAGGTAGAGTGGTTGATGATTCCTACCGAAAAGGCCATGCCATAAGGTAGAGTGACTAATGATTCCTACCAAAAGATCATATCGTACGGTATGGACACCCTAATGAAAAGGCCATGCCACAAGGTAGAATAGATAATTGTGCCTACCCAAAAGATTTTATCATAAGGTATGGATATCCCACCAAAAAAGCCATGTTGTAAGGTAGAAAAACTAAAGGTACACATCTAAAAGATCATATCGTAAGGTGTGGACATTCTAATAAAAAGGTCATGTCGTAAGGTAGAATGAATCATGTTTCCTACCCAAAAGATGATATCCTAAAGTAGGGGACGTCTTATACTACCTACCAAAAAGACTATGTCATACGGTAGGGGTATTGATAATACTCTCCAAAAAGGTTATACCGTAAGGTGAGTTGGTGGTCATTTGGCCTATTTCATGAAGGTTGGTAGAAAGCGGTTTGAGTATGTTTCCTATATTGATTTCACATTCCTTGTTCATGATTTACATGCTTGTTTTACCTTAAGCATTGAGCATGCATGTCATATTGACATTATACCTATTTTTGCTTATGATTATGCATTTCGATTATGTTGCCTATCCCTTGCTAGCATTGCATCCCACATACTTAGTACATTCAGACATACTAACGCATACTTTATGCCTACATGATGTCACCATGTAGGAATCGGAGCCCCACTTGAGCATCCTCCTTTACGTGGCTAGTATGACTTCGCTCAAGCTTGTTGGTGAGCCCTCCACTCCAAGGACGTTACTTATGATTTCTTGCTATATATTAAGACTTTCTCTCGTTTGATTATATTTTGACTATGAAGGTGAGCCCGGTTGCTTGTCTTGGCCCCCGCTCTTATCTTTGTGTAGTAGAGGTGTTGTTGGACATATGGTGCATCTATGTTATAAGCCTTGATTCTATTGACTCTTGTTGCTTATGATATGAAAGAGGTTCTCTTAGTCCCAATTTCCCTTTGTTTATGCTTATCATTTCTTTTTATTTTAATGGCTTATGAGACCAAGGATGTGTAATGATATGCTATATGGCTTGTTTGGGGTTCCTTCGGGTTCCTGTAACACCCCACATTTTACTTGTACTAATTATATGTGAATAAATCATGATATGGATTGGTCAAAGTAGCGTCAAT
>JAPFFP010044582.1:0-12290 GCA_026153255.1 Solanum medicagineum | reverse complement strand
TTATGTTTGAATGTATAAAATGTTCTAAACTATTACAAACTGAGCTGAGCATGAGTTGAAGAGTCAAGATGAGTATTCTTGAGCTTATTATTATTATATTATTTGAATGTATGAAATGTTCTAAACTATTACATACCAAGCTGAGCATGAGTTGAGGAGTTGAGATAAGTGGTGGTGGTGGTGATGGTGTTGTTGTTGCTGCATCGTTTCATGATGCAATACTGGAGATAAAAGACTTCAGCCTGCTCATCGCTGAGATCCGAATCATGCATTTCAGAGTTGGTGAGCTCTCCTTATATTCCGGAGAATCCCTTTTTATCTTCGGTCTTTTATTGAGTGATATTTTAGTTGAAGTGTCTATTACTTGTCATGGCACCGCCTGGATTGTTGAGTAGAGTCTTCATAGACGTTGAGAGTGATTTTCTGAAAAAGTATTGTATAATTTCAAACCTTATTCTTTTGAAACTGTGAGTGAATTTTCATTAATAATATTGTATCTATTTGAGTTATTTCTTTCGCTGTTGAGCACGATGTGACGATGAGGCCAAGTGGTTTGCTCGAAGGTTAATAATAGTCTTCGAGTGTCAGCCACGCCAAGGGTATCCTCTCGGGACGTGACAATTTAATTTTTAAAAAGAAACAATTTATAAATGATGGAATGTTCCATGTTTCAGCAAATTGAGATTTCTGTTTACTGTTGTTCCATGTTTCATATTACAGATACTAGAGGGACATAGCCCAGCACGGGCCCAATATTTTACATTTTAAGATAAATTTTAATCACTTAGCATTTAACAAAAGAATTAAACAAAATTTAACAAATAGTAATCAAAACCAAAATTCTTCTCTCTTTTGAAATCCAAAAATAAAACCTACCCTACAAAACGGAATAAAACGGCCAGAACAGTTCATTTTATTCCTTGAAAAAACAAAACTAATATCAAGGTTTGCTAATGAGCAATAATATTAGAAAATTAGCTCAACGATTGAAATGTCTTTTCAATAATCAAATACTATCAGTTAGCTATAATAACACAAAAACTTTGTATGTACACTTAATCTCTATACAAATTTGAGCTTCATAAAGACAAAATGTATACAAATTGAGAAATAATATACTTCAAAGTCTTTTACTTCAATCCAACCTTCGCTACATGGATCTCGAATACCTCAAGTTTGTCGGCTCAGGCAACTCATATAATTTATCGCGCAACGCTAAAGAACAATATCTAAGTTCCATAGTGAATAAACACCTCTGCAACATAGATAAAGTCAAAAAAGATATAGAAAATGCAATAGGATAGATTGCGTACACTCAAATTTGCAAAATTAATCGCCCTAATCAAACTTGACATGTCCCTCATTGACTGGCAGTTGGGACCACCATGGTCAAGTCAATCAAATTTCTCATTGCTTTTTCGGCATTACAGAAATAATTGTACTAAGACTTTAAATAAACATGATATAAGTATTTTCAAAACGAAAGATCAATTTTTATATGCAAAGCATATTTCATATGCATAATCAAATAAAATGTGAAACTTCATCATTGTATATTAATCATAACTCAAACATCTACACATAATACATTAAGAAAATGATAATCGAGGAAGACAAGCTACATAAATTTCAAATGTAAGTATCATTATGATAGTATTTGAAACCATAATAAAATTTATCCATTAGGTAATTTGGTACAAGTAAAGATTACCTAATCATTCTCAACCATCAACAATCACCCCTCAATCACAGAATTGCAACCACACAAACATGGTGACAACTATGTGTGAAGTTACTAGTTTACTATAGCAAAATTGTGCGGCAATTGTTCAGATGCTACAAAAATAATAAAAGAAGGCTAAAATCACATCAAATCTGGTAGCGTAGTATTTCTAAAGAAATGGATTGGACCCATCTCAACCCTAGCTACCGCTGTGGGAATTAACAATATTATCTAAGTTTTCTATGCCAAAACTAAAGCTGTATTTTTCCAAGAACAACTACTCGATATTAATAGAAAACAAAACAATTACAAGTACATAAAATAGAACACTATGGCTCTTTTTCAAGAAAAGGGATCCAACATTTGAAGAACTAGAAAAGGTTTGTATAATTGTACCTAATGGCTTGCGAATTAGAGAATCTAAAGTCAATTAATCAACCCTTTCTCATGGTTTCTCCAGCTTCTTATTTAGTTTCTAGAGCTTAAATACTTTTCTCTTTGTCACTTCCCTCCCTCCACACTATAATTATTAATAAGCGAGCAAGTATACAAAGTTCTAATTACAAAGTAGAAAATCTCAGAGTTGTCGAATTCATAAGAACTCAAAACTCTTTAGACTATTAGTATATATTGGTATCAAGATTTAATGAAATAAAAATCGTACCTAAATTTTACTGAATAATTTGAGGCAAACTGCAAGGCTTGGTGGCTCATTTGTATTCTATGCTATTGCAGTAATGTAGAGTTAACTCCTGAAAACATGGCTGAACACATTAGGACATTATTTACAAGACACAAAAGCATATATAAGAATTGTCCATCCGTATTCCACATATTCCGTACTATATAAAATAAAACAAAGCACCAGAATACAGAGAACTATCTTAATATTCAAACTTTTTCCCCTTCCTTTCTATAGTCGATCAGAAAGGATTAGAGCTCCATTAATTTAACTGTTCGAACAATCCATTATATATTATGTAAATCTGCAGTATATGATAGATAATTATCAAAATGGAGTATCATAAGCCGCTGAATTATACATAAAAAGAACCCAAGAAATCTACTCATCGATACAATTTAGTGCAAACAATAAGAGAGTGACCGATGAGTAATACATTTTGCTAGCAGCTTGATCAATCAACAAATACATATAAACTTGCGTTAATTTGAAGCTGAATCTCTTAATAGCCTATTACACTTGTAATAAGTAGCGATAACTTTAAATGAGTTGCTACGGTATATGATAAAGGCTAGATAACAACAAGCATTCAATGTAATCAAGTAGAAAGACAGGTATTTGGACAATTCATAGGCACTAAGAATTATAATATCTCCATGAAGATGTAGCTCAAGCTGGAATCTTGTTTCAGAAGTGTCAAGAGCAACCATGAATATAATCCATTTCAACATCGATTTTTTATAAGCGCAAAGTACAAGTTTTCAATCATTTTAACTTAGAGAAACTTTGTGAAACATTACTCCCTTCATTTCATTTATGTATCATAGTTTGGCTAGAGACGAAGTTCAAAAAAATAAGGATGACTTACCAATTTTATGATCTTAAAGTAAACATTTGCGTAATACATCAAAATATCATCTGAATGTTGTGTTCTTAAACATATCAAGTAGAATGTCAGAGTTAAAGAGTTGGTGAAGATAAAAAGAGACATTCTTTTTTTGAATTGATAAAAAAGAAAGTAAAACACAAATACTTGTCCAAACAAAGCAATTAATGTCCAAATGCTTCTGAGTAGGTAATGACATGTATGCATTCAAAGTTCAAACTGAAATATTTTGAATTCTATTAGCGTGTATAAATGATGACTTCTTTATTATTTGTATTGTTGAATTCTAGAATCTGCTTTAGGGGTCCAGAAGGCTAAAAGATGAGGAAGAAGAAAGCCGAACCTATGATGGACCTGCAGTTCTCCTACTCCACATTACTGGTCTTCAATTTGATCTCATTTTAGATTTGCGTAGTTCAAGATAATCTTAATGTTAGCCGTAAGATCACTAAATCGGCTTCTAAAATATTAGATAGAGACTAACTGTAGATATCTATAAATACAATTAAAGGAGGAGAAAAGGAGTTGATTTAACCATATTATCAAACACCCTCAGTCCATTGAAGAACATACCTTATATAGCATAAATTGACATGCATGTGCAAAATTTTAACACCATCTTCACCATCAGATGAATCCATCCAACATACAAGAGAGTAGTTTTTCTGATCCACCCGAAAATAAGCAAATGAAACAAAAAATAGAATGGAGAAGAAAAAGAGAAACATATGTGAAAAAAAGAAGGTGAAAAATTCACCAGTTTCAATGTTGAGAGGAGCTGAGTTACAGGAGGCAAAAATGGAGATTTAGGCAAAAGATTGCTTCAAAATCAGCCTTTTGAGCATATGCATATGCAATTCGCATTCTGCTTACACGTATTGAACAACCAATCAAATTGGGCCAGAAAGGGTAAAATTAAGAAAATCCCCACCGTATAATGTTCAATGCCTTTTGTACAACCATAAGATGTTGTGTTTGTACTTTCCTTGTTCATGGGTGATAATATGGAAGAGGAGGAATAGAGTAAAACATGGAGATAATTTAAGCTCGCAAGCCATGATGGTGAAGGTTAGCAAGTGTTTACACAGATTAGCAAGATTTTTATATCCTTGGCTTAAGGATATTCCGGTGGATTAGTCAAAAATGGTGTAAGCTTTGAGTGGGTACAAACTAATCATTGTTCCCAAAGTTGTTTACCGGAGATTTTCTAGAAAAGAGTGTTTTAAATGTAACATAGATGGGGCCTCTACGGGCAACCCTGACCCTAGTGCTGCAGGAGTTTGCATAAGGAACTGGAAGAGAGACTTGGTGTACATAACCTTATATGATTAAGGCATTAAATCAAGTATAGAAGTTGAATTTTGGGCTGTTCAAGAAGGTTTAAAGCTATGTATTGATCAAATATGGCTACCTGTTACCTTGGAAACAAATTCTTTTTTGGTTTATAATTATGTAACTGGGATTTGGGAAAGTCTTTGGAGTTTCAACTTGATGGTTCATAAGATAAATGGATTGAGGAGAGACAGAGAAGTGGAATTGCAAAATATCTTGAGGGAAGAAAATAAGGTGGCAGATTATTTTTGCTAACTTAATTTTCTTTTATGCAGGAACAAAGAGTCTTACTTCCATTCTATAAAACAAGTTTTGGCACAAGGGAGGGCATTACTATTACTAGATGCACAACGATTTACAAAGATGTAGAACGATTCATATATAACACATTTAAGAAGACAAGAGAATCAGTAGATAGCACAAGGTCAAGCAGAAAACTGTCAAATACCAATGAATCCTATATTAGTTATTCGAACAATGGTATTAGCTTCTCTGGGGCTCAACTGTTGGCTAATGAAAATTAGGGAAAATTAGTGTTTGATAAAAAGGAAAAGAAATATAGAACAAAAAAGAACTTATCTTGGTATCTGGAAGCAACGGGTGGAAGACATGTCCATCAAAAAGGCCAATGCACAATTGATATAGCTTTATTAAGTTGGGATTGAAGAGGTCACTGCTCATATATGGCGAATGGGTTAAAGACATCTTCACAGGATTGGACTTCAAGGCGTCGGTGAGAGATTTGACGCATAAATGGAGTTTATCCAAGCTAAGTAACCAGATTGAGGAACAAGTTGTCGCGACCCAAGCCTAGGGCCTAGATGTGACACGGTGAATAAGGAATCCGAAGGGACCCCAAACAAGCCTCTTAGCATATCATTTACACATCCTTGAGAGGAAGCAAAATAAAACAACGACAAGTAACAAAAGAGTTTAAGGGAAGTGAGACTTGGGACTTCCATCTCATCATCAACATAAAAGAGCATAGAGGGAAATAAGGGACGGGGGAAGTCTAGTCTTTCATAATAACGTAGATAAAATAGGAGTCAAGCTCAATACATGAAATCCATATCCAAAATCATTTTTCTTTAGATGGAGTGGGGGCCAAGACATCCCCCGGGCTCACCCTCAAAGATAAGTATCCGAAAATATAAGACAAGTCTTAACAAAAGCATGAAAGTAAAGTAGAATGTCATCCCCAGAGTGGAGGACTCACCAATAGTAGTATTCAAGTGTCCGTTTAGCCATATGGAGGAGGAGGATCAATAGGAGGTCCAGTCCCTATATGATGATATCATGTAGGCATAGAGTATGCATTAATACTTAAAATGTAATAAGTATGAGACATGCAATGCAACAATGACATAAACCATAATATTCAAGATGCATAAGCATAATCAACAGATATAATCTCAATATGACATGTATGATCAATACTTGAGTTAAAGCATGCATGTAAATAATCCACTTGCGTAACATAATATACATATGTGGGAGGAGACCTTAACCGACCTATAAGACCAAGCGAGCTACTACTTGGAATCCCAATGCATGTCTCCCCACCGGAGAAGGAGTGGTCTACTTGCCAAGGTAAATCATACTTGACTCCACATTGTGGGTAGCTTATCCTAGATGGATCCACTAGTAAATTCCATTTAGGGAAATAATATAATCCTATGGTGGCATATAGTTTAGAGACCAAGACTTTATATAAGGACCCCCTGAATCGAGCCCCCACCTTAAGCCTCAATCGGTGCTAAGTCTAATCCCACAGAATACTTGAAATAATCATAAGTTTAATCATAACATGAATAACTTATACAAGCATGATAACATGACATGAGTAGCTCATTCACATACTTGACCCCTTCATGGGCATATGGCTTATACTAGAGGGTAAAAACAACGCATAGACTTGACTCCTTCTAGTAGGTATTGCATTTCACATGAGGGTAGAGATTGTAACATGCTTGTCCCCTACTAGTGAGCTTTAGTTTGTACATGAGGGTAAATAGATATCATGTTTTCTCTCTTATAGAGATATTATTCACTCACAAGAGAGTAGTAATATAGAATAAGGGCTCAACATAACTCTTGTAAATCATAGAAACCTTTCATGAGTTTAATATATGCTTGGGAGCCTAAAACTTATCATATCATGCTTGTTTTGCAATCATGCAGTAATCTTTCATCAACATAAGATACCTTGTCATGTAAATTTATTCAAACATGGTGGGTATGAGAAACATATGCTCAGAATCATGCAATTTAAGAGTATAAGACAAGAAAGAATAGAATCAAATTATTTTAAAGTCATGCAAGACAACCCACCAACCTTGTAGTAAAACCCTTAATTTGGGTATTATAAAATCCATTTCAAAAGTTCAGAATCCTCCATAGTTTTCATAGTTCATATCATGCCTAGTCTTAATAGATACAAATCAACTCATGGAATAAGCTTTCAATAAGTATTCATGCATAAACATTCAATTCTTGATAAAATCAAACATAGCTCATGTATATAATGCATCATAGAAAGTACCCATAAAGAATTAAATCTTGAAATAATGAAATTTCATAAAAAGAGAGAGTTGGGCTCCAAGGGTGAAAGGACTCATGGATGAAGACCCACATACCTAAATCTTGAAGTTTCTTGAAGAAAATTGGAGGAAGACTTGAGGCTTGAGTTGAGTTCTTGAAATCCAAAGCAAGTTCTTGAGATTCTTGAAATTGAATGAAGGATTTGGTGATGAATTGAGAGGGTTTTGAGAGTGTATATGAGAGATTTCGGGCATGGAATGATTGAAAAGATGAAGGATTCCCCTTTAAATAGGCATTGAGTTATTACCCAAATGCCCTTGAGCGAAAGCTGGAAAATAAGAAAAAATTTGCATTGGTCCGCGCTCGCTAGGCGCAACGCGGACCAAACGCGAAGGTTCATATTACATTGAGCCACGCCCCAGGCACGATGCGGTGCCGTCGCGGAGGCACACTACTCGGCTCCCGTAGTGAAAAATTATTTTTTGCTACGGATCATCTAAAAATCGAAGGCTACCAATTTTCTATAACAATTTTGCCCACTGAACAAGAATATGAAGTCGAATTTCTGAAATCATGCACGAATTTTGAGATATTCGAAAATTATACTATAGGACATTTCCAAAGTACATGAAAGATGTTAGACAAGTGAACATCAGATTTCATCATTTGAACATGCAAGGACAGGATGATACGACATTACTGTGGAGAGAAGAATACATTTGAGATTGATTTGGAAGAGGAAAGGACAATGACTTTCCCTTTCAAGCTGTAGAAACTTTGGGCATTTTTGTTTAATTTTATCAATTTTTAATGGATTATTTACATAAATAATACATTATATATCAAATATTACCCCTTTTAGTGGTATTTTTTTATTATGCTCTATGATATATTTTACCAATAAATTACAAGAAATCTCTTCTCTTTCTCTTTCCTCTTCTTTTCTGTGGGGCTGACGTTTTATTTTTCTTTTAATTCCCTTCTCTCTCTCTTTCTCCCTCCCCATTCAACTCATCATTTTTTAATATTATACATTCTTATGAATTTTATTATTATTATTTCAATAAATATAATACATTTTTTAATAATGTATAATTAAATCATATTGAAATATTTAAAATTCACACATAATACTTATAATATGTATTATTTACTGAATTTAAAACGTATTATAGTTATTTTTTTAATTTCCTCTTATTAATGATGTTAAAATAATTATTATATTAAAATGTATTGCTTATATTCTCCACATGCATTAAAATATGTCTATAATATATATGAAGTATCGAATTCAAAATGTATTACAATTGTAGTTTTTATTTATTTATTTTTATCAATGGTGTCAAAAAATATTATATCTGAATTTCAAATATTTAAACACTATTTAAATTAGTTTATATGCCAATATTTTAAAATTGTTTCATTGCATTATATGTGTATTTACATAAAGTAAATCTTCTAGTTTAAAGAATAGTGAGAACATCATTTGCGTAATATTCAATCTAAATTTAAATTTTAAAATAAAATAATTAATTAATAATTTTAAAAAAAGAGAGAGAGAGAAAGAGAAAGAGTAATAAAGAGAAATGTTCTCTTTCTCTTTCTCCTTCTCCTTGCTATTTGTGGTAACAAAAGTATAATAAAGTTATGCTAAAACTCGTAACTTAGACTAAAAAAAAAAATATTATTTATGTAACTGACCCTTTTGTAATTAGCATAATAGGTATATGTGTTTTGGACTTCTTTTAGACAGCAACATATGTTTTTTTTTTTTTTTTGGTAACTAATATTTTATTAACCATCAAAATGATTATTACATTGCTATAGCAATTTTAAATCTCAATTGCTATCTCAGCTTAGACTCTTAGTACTAGCAGCTACCTTAACTGCCTTTTGGAAATCTACATCTAAAACACTAGTTATTGTATCTTCTTTTTACACCCAACTATAGTTTTTACATTACATATGTATGCTATCTCTCTAGCTATATCTTCACTCTGCCTTTGCTTGTTCTCAAATACTCTTTGGTTCCTTTCAATCCAGATCATATAGGTCACTTCTGCATATATCATTTTGAACATTTGGGCAATGGCCGATCTTTGGGTCATCCGTTTCTTTTACTAAAATTACAGAAATACACAACTTATATTTACATGATTACATGTAATTTCTACTCTTTTAAAAAATTAAAATAATCCCTTAAATGATACAAAACTGCAATACTTATTGATACAAATTACAATCCTTCTCCGTGTATTATAATTAAAATCCCTTAATACTCTCACCTTCGACATGTATCACTGGTTTCGTTTTTTGTATCAATAAGAAGAGTTTTTTGGTAATTTTAGAAAAAGTTAATACTAGTTGGAATTAACTCTAAAAAGTATAAGATTTATGTACCCTTTCTTTTAATAATAATAATATGGGCTTTTGCCTCTTTTTTTTTTTTTTTTTTAAATATATTTCTTTTGTTTCATATTAATTTTTTATTAAAAAATATTTTCTTTTATTCTTGTTTATTTTTTCTTTTTTAACCTTCTTTTTTCTCTTCAACAAGTCAAGCAACACCGAGAATAACTCACCTCCATCACCCAATCTCCACTTTCATCGGCTTTCCACCATTAAGTCAATCTTCAAATCATAAACTATTCTTCAATTTGAAAATTTATTTGTAGCTCGAAATCAAAATTAATTTCAACACTAAAAGTCAGGAGGATCGAACTTTATTATTATTAATGGAGAAGAGTTCATTGAGTAATAAATTCAATAAATGAAGATGAATTCATTAATAAAATGATGAAAATCATTGCGTTGTTGTTCTTGAACCTTGTTTGAGTCCAATTGGACCTCATCCTTCTTTCTTTGCTTATCTAAATGGGCCATGGAGGCTCAAACTCTCTTGTCTTCGAGTCTACCTTGTCAATAGACCAAGAAGTAGTTTCAAAAGCAAATATACAGATGGCTAGGAAGTTGATATACAGGCTTTGAAGGACAAAATGGTCTGTATACAATCAATATACAAGATAACAGGATATCTACATAGGATATACAACATATACAAAATTTGTATACATAGTGACACAACGAAATTGGGACGAAGCCCAAAATACAGGTAGCCTCGCAATTTAGTTTCAGAAAATTACATAGAATGTTCATCAATTGTAATGATCTTGATATTTTGCCCTCCATAAGAAAAGCCTTACAAAAATGTTCTTTTTCATTTTAAGTTGATCAAGGTACAACTCTTATGAGGGACATTTTTGTAAGACATTTTTTATGAGCAAATATTAATACCACCTCTTATTGAGGACATTTATGAACATAACACGTAATTTAGAGATACAAAAACTAAGTGTTGGGCCAGAATTTCAAATTTTAAATCTTGGGCCTAAACCCAAAATTTATAACTTATTATTTCTAGATTTTATTTATTTAATTATTTGTGTTTATTTAAATACTAGTTTAATTTAATTTAACTTAATTAAATTCTCCAAAGAATGAATTTAATTTTTTATGATAAGTCTTATTTAATTGTTTCACACAAACGATTTTTCAAATTCTTGTCTTTATTTACTTAGCTAAAATTATTTTGGTCAAATCTTTTCTTACCATTAGTTAGTCAAATTTTACTCAAATTATTATCTTTACAAGTTGATTCTTCACTTAATTTGATTTTCGTTAAGAGTACCCTTTTCAAATTATTTCAAGTGTCAAATTATTTGTTCTTCTAAAAATAAAATTCAATGTCTTTTCTTTTAAAGTAATCTTTCGAAGTTAGTCAAATAATTTTTTCCACGCGTTGTCGACTACTTTAAATGTCAATACCTTCTTAAAGTAGTAATATGAAGCTCTTACCCATTTTCTCTAAATTTTTAAGATTTAATCTGTGAGAGTTTTTTAATTAACTTTTCTTAATTTCTTTAAAAACGTAAGTGGCAAATCTTTTTTCAAAAAGTTATTTTTTCCCAAAAATGGTTTAAATCAGTTTTTTAAATCACCATTTATCCACACAACAATTGTCGCCCACCACTTACTATTCCAACCTCGGTATTAACTACTTTTGTGACAATAACAATCTGCCTACGTTCACTATGTTTGCCAACAGGTTTAAGATAAGAGTCTTATTTTCAAGCATATTCCTAGTTCCAATTAGTTGGCTGATTTGCTCATCAAGCCGCTCCCAAAAACCTCATTTCATCGCCATTTGTCTAAGCTAGGTGTTGTTGCACACCATCTAGCTTTAGGTGAATATTATAGAACATTATTTATTACTACTTATTTCTTATAGTTACTGTTGTATATGTAGATTATTTTAATCCGGCACGGCAAAATCGGCGACCATCAGGGGCCCCAAAAATCTATTCATTCTAAGCAAGTGCAGTTAGTTATTTTGTTTCCAACATTTTAGAAATGTAATATTTTAGTTTCTGTGGTCTCTGAATAGTTTCCAAAATAGTTTTTAAGTGCTTTTGTATTGTTTGGATAACATTAACAAAAAATAATAATTCTTTTATGTATTTGTCTAAAGCGAGAAGACAAAAAAAATTAAGTCAAAAGTCATATAGACTTCACAATTTTATGAATATATATCAGTTGCATTAGCGACTTCACACGTAGAATGGTATATATGAATACATATGTCTTTCAATATGCCTACATTGTTGAAGCAAAGTGGTTATATATAAAACAAAGACATCTCCGTACACTTGTAACCGTCACTTCTCCAAAAGGGTCTCTTTTAGACGCGGTTGAGACTCATGCACCACCCCATGGGTCATCGACATGCATGGACAGGGCCAACTTAGTAACATTGGAGGCCTAACGCTAAATTTTAGAGGGATTCTAAAGTCAATATGAGGTTCATTGTGAGATCTTTACTGACTATCGCAGCTTATAATATATTTTCATCCAGCGGGATTTGAATTTGAGGCGGAGGAGATGGATTGAGCTCCTGAAGGACTATGACTTAACAATTCTCTATCATCCCAGGAAGGCCAACATGGTGGTTGATGCTTTCAGTAGGAGGATGTAACAGCCCGGACCTCACATGTGCATATATTGTCCGCTTTGCCAGCCATGGGTCGCCCATGCACCAGCGCACGATTTTGTTTCTCCCAGGTTTCCCC
>JAPFFP010044581.1:0-12290 GCA_026153255.1 Solanum medicagineum | reverse complement strand
AACTTTCCAATAGGAATAGAGACCGAAAAGGGCTCAAGTAAACACTCAGGAAGAATACCAAAATTTCTAGCCACATAAAGAGTTACAAAAGATAAGGTGGCAGCCGGATCATTCAATGAATAACAATCATAAGCAAAGACACGAAGCATACCCATGACAACATCGGCTGCAGCCTCTTGCTCCTGTTAGTTACCCATAACATAAAGGCGGTTTGTCCCACCTCCTGTACCTGTAGTAGTAGCACCCCTCTGCTGATTTCCTGCTGAAGGTGCTGTCGAAGACTGAGGTCTGCCGCTCCCCTCACCTCGCCTCCTCTTCGGGCACTCATTGCTGAAATGACCAGCCTGACCACAGGCATAACACACATCCTTGCCAGAACGGTACTCTCTCAGATGAAGCTTGCCACACTTGCTGCAAGGTGGCTTTCCCTTTACACCTTGGGTCTCAGGTGAAGCTTGCCACACGCATAGCTGAAATGACCAGCCTGACCACAGGCATAACACACATCCTTGCCAACACGGCACTCTCTCAGATAAAGCTTGCCACACTTGCTGCAAGGTGGCTTTCCCTTTACACCCTAGGTCACACTGGCCTGAGAGTGGGCGCCTGGGGTCCTGAAACTTTGAAAATTCTAAGATTTATGATCATACCTAGTTGGTTGCACGGACACACTTGTTGTAGATTATGTGGGATGTGATGATCTCTACCAAAAATAGGATTTATCACCCCTGTTCTGTCTCTGTGGCTAGGCTCATGTCCCGCTAACTTCGCCTTTCTATTCAAGTGGTCTTCTCTATCCCTCCGCTTATCTTCCTCTTTCAACTGAGCATACACCACAAGTCAGGAGATGTCCATACCAGGAATCAGCAATGCATCCTTGCACTCTCTCTGCACATGCCTAGCCAAGCCAGACACAAACCTCCTCATCCTCTGCCTCATATCCTTCACCATCTCAGGAGTATACCTTGATAGTTTGATAAACTTAAGGCTATATTCTTTCACAGTCATCCCTCCCTGCTTCAGATTCACGAACTCATCCACCTTTGCTTCCCTCAACTCTTGGGGAAAGAATTGATCAATAAAGAAGGCTTCGAACTTATCCCACGAAGCAAGCTTCGCATCCTCACCCCTACTCCCCTCCCACTGGTGTACCATACATTAGCCACGTCCTTCAGTTGGTAGGACGCGAGCTAAATTCTTTCCATCTCATTTACATGCATGGCCCTCAGAACCTTATACATCTCACCAATAAAGTTCTGCGGGTCCTCTTCTACTTTCAACCCCGTATACACTAGCGAGTTCATCATCAGGAAGTCCCTGAGCAGAGTTGCAGCTGAAGGCTCCTGCGATTTAGAACTAAGAGCCTAAGAATCTTGGCTATTCAACTGTGAGGCCACCAATTGGGTCAGCATGGTAATGGCACCTTAGAATTGTACCTCAGTAGTGAGGGCTGGCTGGGGCTGAGCAGGGGGCGCCTGGGGGACCTCAGCAGTCCTAGCGGGGCATCCCCGTCTCCTCGTCTCAGTTTGCACTGGAGCCTCCGGTTGGGTGTTCTCAGCAATGGGGGCTGCGACATCTCTTTGAGCGGCTGTTCTCTTAGGAAACATTTTCTGTAAGCGTAAATGCATGAGTTAAAAGCAGGATTTCACAAGTTAATGTTACAGCATGATTCCAGATCATAGAAGAAGGGTAACACTTCCTAATGTCCTATAGCCTCCTTCTTATGAAGTGTAGTGCACAACACACCCATAAACAAGACTCTACTAGACATGACTTCATAGACTCCCTAGGATACTTGAACTCTGGGCTCCGATACCAAGTTTTTCACATCTCGGGAGGTTACCCTAGACGTGACTGGCACTTGGAGACCATTGCTAGCCCCCAAGCGGACCATTCAGTCTCTTTGCCATCGTTCAGTCAATTCATCAGCGGAAAGAAAGGATATATTGAATGTAAAAGCTATCCTATCAGTGGGCTCATACTATCAACATCATTCGATCATAAGAAAGCAGAATAGATAACAAAAAGTCTCAATAATAAAGAAAAGAAGTATATGGGACAAGAACCCTCCATATCAATATCTAAGTCTATGTTTATGAAGCCTCTATGCTATGATCTAAGACAGTATCATGGCAGGCCATGGTTAATAACTGAAAAATAAAATACTATACAATCAAAAAATAAATATCCTCCAAATGCTGGGGAGGCCTCACCACTGTCCGGAATGAAGAGCTTTGAACCTCAATTATCAGGCTGCTGAAGTCCTCGGTCTATAGTATCTACATCATAAAACAATGCAGTGCTAGAAGGGCATTAGTATGTGGAATGTATGTATGTATAACGGGCTAAGAAAAAGGAAACAGTATAATTGACACTCATCAATCACTCAGCCTCACCTCAGATATAATATGCAAGACTCTATCACCTCACTATCCATCAAACATCAAACAATCACATCATATTGGAGTTCTATCATCAAGAAACCTATCTAGGAGTTTCTATAACCGACAACCACTATCTATGAGCTGGTAGTGATACAACGAAGAGATGTTATTGCCACATCCGTCCGGTACCTTGCCGGGTTAAAGGATGAGTCTATCAATGGATCCAAAAGTCTGTCAAGTCCTCTTTTGGGACAAAGGATACATCCGCTTTCATGGTCCAATCATCTCCTATGTTGGCCACGTAGTTAATGGGTCCAAGTAGGACACACTCTTACCCATTTTCGGTGCTAATACTCCTCCCACGACTTAATAGGCTCATAAGTCTGTCAATCCATCAAGATCTCTCATCACCCAACCTCCACGAGCAAGATTTTCTGTCCAGTCTAAGGGAATTATACTCATTTGACTCTATCAACAATAATTTTCAGCTATCATAGTCATCAACACACTCAACTCAGGACTCATACTCAATCAATCATCATTTTTAAGCATTCAAGGCTCTAGACATCCCCCTAAATTCTTTATTCAAGTCTTTATAGAAAGGAATTCTGAAGGGTAAATGACAATCACATAATGAAATAAATATACCGTAAACTTTAAACATCATGATCATCAATTTAAGATACAAAAATATAATTTAAAGAACATATTCAAGAATTAGAGACAATATTCAAGAATTAAAGGTATTATTCAAGAAAACTTTCAAGAAATCGCTTTTCAAGACTCTAATTATCAATCTTGCATCCTAACTTTACATTGAAGCACATGGAAGAACAATTCCCTGCTTTTGGGTAGGCTTTACATATCTGGGAATGGAAATATTTCGAAGAACTTGGAAGATTCTTGAAACCCTTGCTTAATTCTCCTCTTCTTCTCTAACTTAACTTAAAATTGATAGACTTAGAATAGTTTTGAGTTGAAAAACTCTTTTTGTACGAATTATACTTCAAAAGATGTGTGGGGGATATACAAATATGTCGGGATGGAGGAAATTTCTCTTCCCAAATCAAAATAGAAAAACTGCTCCTCCCATGCACCAGTGCGTGACGCGCACTAGTGTAAAAATACACTTTTTTGCGAATTTTTGATTTTTCTTGAATTTTTTAAAAAAGCAAAGTGTGGTTCCGCGTCTACTCCATGTCGTGGAAGGGGCGCGGAAACCTCACTGTTTTAAGCCCTCTTTAAAAATTATAATTCACATTTTTGCGCAATAAAGCCGATTCGAGACCATTTTCCAACTTAGTTTTTTGCATTGATCGCAAATCCAGTCTCGAATTTTCCATCGGAGCTTGGGAAGATATGTTGTGCGTATGACCAAGTTTAGGGGCGCTTTAGTAATTTCATGGGGTGTTACAGTTCACACTTGAATAAATATGAGTCATTTTTATATTGAAATGAATTTTTAAAAATTCCCGCAAGAATTTTTTGACCTTGTGATGGAATTAGTTTTTCAATTTTGTGTGTGGGTCCCAATATTGAATTTTGACTCTTTTCTAATATAGAATTAATTATACTAATATGGGTGTCGTTAGTCTTGTTTTGTTGTTATTCTCTAATTTGGTAGAGTGACAACATTCTGAGGCTATTCGGAAGGGTAAAACTCTGGCTTGAAGGTTCGACTGTGTAACAACTCTCATAATGTCTTTCAATGACCTTATGAAAGATGTCTTACATAACGTATCATCCGTATTCTTTTTCGTAAATATGAGTCCAGATTCTCAATCAGGAGGCACAATTGTGTGAAAAAATGGCCTATTTCGATTTTTAGAACAATAGTATTCGAAAAATAATTTTTCATAAAATTTTACATTTCCAAAGAAGTCCGCGACCTCTCTGCACTGTGGAGAGGGTACATTTCAGTATAAAAGTGACTTGAACTCATTCAAGGGTCAAAACAAGGGAAAAATTAAATTTCACAATACGGATATATATGAGTCATTTTATAATGAATGATATATAACTCTAAATGACGAAGTTGGGAGAAAAAAATTAGTCCCATATAAGTAATTTTTCTTGATTGATATTATGGTAAATTGTTTAAATTAAACAAAAAATTTATTTCTGCAAGGTAAGATTTTTATTAAATATCTATAAGCATTAAGATTCCTCACTATTTCAAATAAGAAATGGTCATGCAAATTGTAATTGCTTTTAAACAATAACATGTAACCTTTACTAAATATGATATTGACATGTAATAATCAACACTAGAATCAATAAATATCACATTGCTGGTTTTTTCTATAATGATGATTTCGATATATAAAAAAATTAATATGGAATATATTTTAATTGTATTACACAGTTTAAATAAATAAATAATTTATATATGATAAAGATTTAATAGTTTTATGTCTATTAATTTTGAAATCCCACTTAGTTGGATAAGCTTTAAATTAAAATTATTTTTTTTAAAAAAATACTAACAACAATTTGGTTTATCATAGAATATTTTTTTATGAAGGGCAAATATTTTAATTAGTATTATTGGTAAAAATCTTCATGTTCATACTATAATATAGATATAGATAAATTAAGCCTACCAAAATATAATGTGGATGTATATCAACTTGTAATGGGACTTGATACATTGAGTCGTGGTAATAAATAACATACCATATTTAAAAGTTTAGTATTTTGGTAATAATAACCCAAAATGAAAAGGATAAAAGAAGCTACTCAAATCCTAATCATGCATACACAAAACACAATTTTCATATTTGGATCATTTAACCTTTGAATAGTTTCATCAAATGGATTCATCCATTGGCAGTGAAATTTATGTGTATCCTCAATTTTGTAATTCTATAAGAAGCCCTTCTGGTCCAGCCATTTCAGCAAGTAACAATTTTAACTTGAAGGTTGTTATACTTGCCAAGCATTCTTACACTTGTGGTCGCAACATTGTTGAAGCGTAGCTGCGTTTTTCAATACAAATTATTATCATGGGATATCGTTAACAGAGAGCTTTAGTCATCTGATTTCCTTTTCCATTGGAAAAAGTTAAGTGTGATGGTATAGACAAAATTTTGAAGATCAAAGTTGATTTGATCCAAAAAAATCCTGGAGTTCGCTCATACCATGGAGAACATTATGCCTCTTCATTAAGATTATGATACAGTTTGTATGAATCTGATATTTGTTAAGCACGTTTCTATATCCTGTCAAGAATTTGAACTTACCCTGGGAGAGTTTTTACAAAACATTATGAAAGCATTACAAAATTCTTTGGGTAAAAGTTTGTGAAAAAATCAACAAATTGGGACGTAGATCATCTTTGTATGAATAATTTCAGTTCCTAGAGGTTTGCATAGAAAAAATTGTGAGAGAGACAGCTAATTGAAGAACTATATATTTCGACGAGAATTACGAAATAGTACTAATAGAATCTTTAATTGAGCAACCTAGGAGGAAATTCATCTTATTGCCCGTGGTAAGATCAAGAATACAGTTCTTACATACAACACATATTCCTGAAAATGAATTTGTAGATGATTGTTCGATATGCATGAGCAAGTACTTACCTGGTTCAGAAGCATACAAGTATCCTTGCAACCATAGTTTCCATTTTGGAAGCATTGACACTTGGCTTCTAAAGAACCAAGTTGTCCTATGTATGAGTTCAAGTTGCCACTAACTGAGGAAAAGTAGAAATGTTCATTCCTTTCTGGTTATTTGTAGTTTTCATTATTGTTTTCTATTACCTTATTATTTTAACCCTCAGTTGTTGTACACACACACACACATATTGGTTATTCCAGCACCTCTAAATACTTTCTATTTTCCTATAATAAAAAATTATACTACAACGAAAACTACAAATAACCAGAAAAGAGTGAACACTTCTACTTTCCCCAGTTGGTGGCAACTTGAACTCACACATAAGACAACTTAGTTCTTTTAGAAGCCAAGTCTCAATACAATCAAAATGGAAACTATGGCTGCAAGGAAACTTGTATGCTTCTGAACCAGGTAAGTACCTGTTCATGCATATCTAGCAACCATCTACCAATTCATTGTCTAGAATATGTACTGCCTGTAAGAACTGCATTCTTGATCCTACTACAGGCAATAACATGAAGTCCCTCCTAACTTGCTCAATTAAGGAATCTATTGGTACCATTTCATCATTCTCATCAAAATATATAGTTCTCTAAATAGTTGTCTCTCAGAATTTTTTCTATACAAACCTCTAGGAACTAAAACTTTTCATACAAAGATGATCTATGTCCTAATTTGTTGATTTCTTCACAAACTTTTACCCAAATAATTTTTGTAATGCTTTCATGATGTTTTGTAAAAGTTCTCCCTAGGTTAAGTTCAAATTCTTGACGAGATACAGAAATGTTCTTAACAAATATTAGACTCATACAAACTGTATCATCATCTTGATGAGGAGGCATAACGTTCTCCATGGTATGAACAAACTCCAAGATTTTTCGGATCAAATCATCTTCGCTCTTCAAAATTTTGTCTATACTATCCCAGATAACTTTTTCCAATTGAAAAGGAAAATCGTATGACAAAAACTCTTTGTTAACAATATCCCATGATAACGATTTGTATTTAAAAACGCACTTCTTGCCAAAGTAGCAATCTTCAACAATGTCGCAACCACAAGTGTAATAATGTTTGGCAAGTATATCAACCTTCAAGTTAAAATTGTTACTTGCTGAAACGGCTTAACCAGAAGAGCTTCTTTTAAAATTACAAAATTGATACACACAAATTTCACTCCCAGTGAATGAATCCATTTGATGAAACTATTCAAAGCTTAAATGATCCAAATATGACAATTCAGTTCTGTGTATGCAGGATTAGGATTTGAGTAGCTTCTTTTATCCTTTTCGTTTTGGGTTTACCAAAATACTCAACTTTCAAATATGGTATGTTATTTATTACCACGACTCTATATATCAAGTCCCATTACAAGTTGATATACATCCATATTATATTTTGGTAGGCTTCATTTATTTATATCTATACTATAGTATGAACATGAAGATTTTTACAAATAATATTGATTAAAAATCCACTGGGATCTGATCGAGTTCGATCGCCCTCCATCTCTTCATCCTACTAATACACGTCTAACCTCCTCAGCTCTAAAATGCTTGCAATAACCAAAATCTCGATGTCTATCAGAGTGTGACAACTCACCCAGTTCAATATCTCTATCCCCTTTTTCGTTTAAGAGTTTATGAAAGTAAACTTGCCACCTCAACTTGATGGAAGCCTCATCCACCAACACCTCACCCTCTTCATCCTTGATGCACTTCACTTGCTCCAAATTACGAGCTTTCCCCTCTCTCTCTTTTGTGGTCTATACAATCTCTTGTTTCTACCTTTATCACTTAGGTCCACAAACAAGCGCTCAAAAGCTGCGATCTTAGCACTCATCACTGCCATCTTCGCTTCTGTCTTTGCCGTCTTACAAATATCCTTAAGCCTTTGCTTTTCAACCTCATCCCTACACTCCAACCACTTTGTATATGCAATCTTCTTAGCTTTTACTTTGTTGAACTTCATTATTCCACCACTAATCACCCTACTGTCCACCAAAGGTCCCTCTTGAAATCCCTAGTACTTCAGTAGCTACTTTTCTAATACAACTAGCAGTAGTGTCCCACATGGCATTCACGTCTCCGCTACTACTCCAAACCCCTGAAGTACACAATTTTCTCCCATCTCCCATGAAAGGATAGGAGTTATACCTCCCCATCTGATTCTCGGTTCAGCATAAATAACCTTGTTCTTCTTCTTTTCCCTTTGAATCTCTAAATCCATCACTAGAAGCCAATGTTGAGTGGAAATATTTTTCACTCGGAATAACCTTGCAATTCTTACGAAGGCCTCTATCACCCTTCTCGATGAGTAAGTAATCAATTTAAGATGAATTAGAGTAAATGATTGAAATTCACACTTAGGAATTGATATAGAGTTAAAAATGATTGGATTTTAGTCTAGGATAGGTGGGGAAAGGACTAGAATGCACTTGCTTTTAAAACTATTTGTCAAGTATCATAATGGGGCAAGTTCGCGATGCGGACGTATCGCGCTTTAGTTCATTTTTTGATGAAAAACTTAAAATGCGTTCAGAAACTAGTTTTCCATAAAATAACACATAAACCGTCTTTCTCAAATGCGTTTTATGTGTAGTTTTACGAAAATTATTTTCCGATCGGATTTCTAATCCCGTAGAAATAATGGGATGACAATTAAGTGCAACTCCGCGATAAGTCCACGATGCGGACATGTCACATACTTTTCTAGATTTACGTTTCTGCCTCAAAAAGTCATCTTTCGATCCGGTTGCTCTAAAATTCAACCAAGACCATTTTTCCACACAACTTTTCGTGCTGATTGCTATTTCGGCCTCAGATTTGCTGCAGAAGTTTGGAAAGATACATTATACAAGCGTTCTCTCATCTAAGGGTATTTTGATAATTTTATTGGGTGTTACAATCCGTTGGCATTATTAGCCTTCTTCTATATCCGTTTGCATATCTAACATGTTAAAACGATTCTAGTAATGCAATAAATGCAAAATGGTAATGATTGTGCAACATTTACACTCTCTTAAATGCATTTTGAGTGCTCATTGGCCTAATATTCTGTAAGAAAGTTTTCATAACCATCTAGCATATAAGAAAAATGCTTGTCTATTTGGTTGAACTCAAATAGGTTGCAGGGCATCACACTTCCCTTGTTTTTTTTCGTTTTTTAATCTTTTGGCAGATTTAAAATAACTTTAGCAATTCTTGGGGATACATTAGCATCTTTGTATATTTGTTTTTCATTGGTGTCAAAAATGCGGCATGTTATCAATAGCTAAGACTTGTCTGTAACACACCATTTGAAGATTCTGTTTGCACCATTACTTCCCTATAGCTATGGCCTTTCTCTATACAAATCTGGTGGTTCTATATTGTCTAATTGTAAACCTGATAAGTCGGCCTCCTTACTAGTGTTGTCTTTTTATTTCTTTTGTAGGTTGAAAATTTGAGTTATGAGGGACATATATTAACCTTCGTCAAATCTTTTCCACGTCTACTACATCCTCAGGTAACCCATCTTCCAAATGCACATTTTCTTTACTCTTCAAAAAGCTATTATTTTCAACTTATTGTAGAATTTGCTGAATTCTTTCCTCTTGTACATGACATGTCTCCTTAATAGTTTTGTTCAACATATCATCTGTACCTAAAGTTAGAGCTACCCTCTGGTTACTATTTCCAAAAGATTTTGTTACCCATTCTTTTATCGAGATTCTCTTTTCTGCATCCCCATTTTGATTGTTATATTCTGTATTTTATTTTTTCTCGACTGCTGGATCATGATATTCTTTACGTTCAAGGACTTAAAATTTATTTTCAACTATGGTAAGATTATTTTTACTCCTACTTAAAATACTTCTATTATCTCTAACCACATTCCAATTGTAAATATGTGGAGGCCTATAAGAGCAGAAGTGGTGTGCAACACTGATGGTGCTAGTAAAGGGAACCCTAGCCAAAGCGTTTACGGCTTGTGTTAGAAATGATAAAGGTAATCTAATATATGCAAAGGCTCAAATTATTAGCTTGACCACAAATATGGAGGCAGAGGCTGTTGCAATCTGGAAAGCACTATCCTATTGCTATGAAAAAGGAATAGAGAAAGTGCAAATTCAGACAGACTCACTGGCTATCAGGATTATGCTACTTGGGGAATGAAAAGTGCCTTGGGAATTGATAGAAAAAGTGGAATGCATACAAGTGACAATGTAAAAGTTGGTTTGGAGGTATTACATGTATATCGACAAGCCAATCAACTTGCAGATTGTGTTGTAAATGAAGCATTTGGAAAATTATGCAAGCAAAAATATCAAAGTTATTTTACAATTACCAAGCACAGTCAGAAAGTTCCTACACATAGATAAGTTCCAGATTCCATCATTACGAATCAGAATCAGGCCTATACTTAACACAGAAGCATGATGATGGCCAGGATAGGCAACCAACATATAATAGACAACAAAAATACATTTGCAAGTTTTACATCTTATTGTGGACAAGCAAAAAAAGGAAGCACGGTAGGATCTACTTTTAGCAAAAAAGGGAACACATATATGCAGGTTACATGGTGAGACAGTGGTATCAGCAGGCTGTGCAAGAATTAGCATCATTTCCACCAAAAAAGTGAGAATTGAGTCAAGCATGACACTGATATACACATCCATAGAGATAACACCATTTTTTGCAAAGTATGAGAGATATATAAGAAGAAAGGAGAATGATGAATATAAAGAAGGTGTGGTTGAAGCAACTTACATGCAAAGCTTAATAGAGAAGCAAGAGAGGCAGAACTTATTCACCAAGAGAGATGGCCAAGGAGGAGCATTGCAAGATACACTGGATAATCGAAAAAATCAGTACCTGGGACAAATTATGCAGGAAGACATAGAGAAAAAAAGCTACTTACAAGAAAAGCATGAGGATGAAGTTGTAAACGCCCAAGTAGAAAAACCAGGTAGGAACGCCGCCATAGATGGTTGGATACATTTGGAAGTCCGATGGGCAAGAAAGGAAAGTTGAAGGAAAGTGATAGATGAATCTAGAAAGCCCTACTTTGTAGGATTACACACGCCTTTTTTGGGCAGGGTCATGCTTGTAATAAAAACAATGACTACTATTTTATTATATTAATAAATGGGCCTTGACCCCAAAATTTAATTAAAAAACAATTAAATAAATAATCAACTGATGTAGTAGTTATCCAAAAGTTATACAATGCCCTAATCTCTCTCTATATATAATATATATCTCTATGTATATATATAATAGCAGAGATTATAGTACCTACATGTCAACATCATAGAAAATAAAAAGAGAGAAAACTGCAAAAAGCACCAACTCTCCCTAATACGTTTTTGAAATGAATTTTTTCATAAATATAATATTTTAAACAAAAAAACAAAGAGAAAAAAAGTCTAATTTAAAATAACCATTTTAGGTAAAAAATAATTTTCTTAAATAAATTCAAATTCAGACAACTTTTAAATTTGCACTGATGGTTATCTATGAATTCAAATTTTAAGATAAAATATAAAATCAATTTTTTTAAAACCCTATACATATGTAATGATTCCTAGATATTATGGAACAAAAAACTGAATATAGAGTCCTTTTTTCAAGGAAATAATTCTTAAGGGTAAACGAACCAATTTTGGCATGTTTTTATAGAGCAGAAATCATACTTAGTTTGCATTTATTACTCTTTTCAAAATATTTTGATTTCTGCAAAATAATTGGAGCCAATTGAGGTTGTGAGACTTACGAAAAGCCTATAAGTATTTCAACCAAAGGTTTAAGATTTAGAAAATTTACATCTTTTACGAAATTTCAAAGGTTATATGCTATTTTTTTTTTTTTGCGTTTATCTCTTCTTTTGTTTATTTAAAATATTCTTTTTTCTTTTAAAAAAAATTGCTGAATTTTCTTAAACGCAAGGTAATGAATGCTTCGATAAATGGGCAGTCTTAACTATAGGAATTGAAGTTTTAGATATTTAAATTTGAATAAAGTACAATACAACAATTCTTTAAAAGTTTCATTTAAGATTTCTTATGTTATGTGATGCAGAAACTTTAATATTATTTATAGTTATGTTTTTTGAAACGACCCCAAAAGTGCTCAAAAATATGCCTCAGAAGTGCTCGGAATCGTAATTTCTCATATATCTCAAAATCCGTTATATTCTTCTTCAGGGGTAAAAATGGAGTGGTAAAAGGGTATAACCCAAATTTTAGAGCAACCGTATCAAAATCCGAAATTTCAAAGAGGCGAAAAACAATGAGGTTTTTGC
>JAPFFP010044580.1:0-12291 GCA_026153255.1 Solanum medicagineum | reverse complement strand
CCGATGGAATAGAATACTTTGTAATATATTGTGATGCATCCAGAGTTGGACTAGGTTGTGTTTTGATGTAGAGAGGGAAGGTGATAGCCTATGCTTCTAGACAATATATGATTCATGAGAAAAACTATCCAACTCATGATATCGAGTTAGCAGCAGTGGTGTTTGTAGTTAAGCTCTGGCGCCACTACTTGTATGGAGTGCATTTAGACGTATTCACTGGCCACAAGAGCTTGCACTATATATTCAGTCAGAAAGAGCTCAACCTGCGGCATAGGAGATGGCTGGAGTTGCTCAAGGATTATTACATGAGCATCCTCTACCACCCAGGTCAGGCTAACATTGTCGCTGATGCTCTTAGAGGTTATCTATGGGCAGCACCTCCCATGTGGAGGAAGGGAAGAAAGAACTAGCTAAGAAAGTGCATAGATTGGCCCAACTAGGAGTGCAACTTGAGGAGAATAATGAAGGAGGGGTCAATGTTCAGAATAGGTCTGCCTCATCTCTAGTGTCGGAGGTGAACGAAAAGCAAGACCAAGATCCTTTATTACTCCAATTGAAAGAAGACATCCACAAGCAGAAGGTGATAGTTTTCTTAAAAGGGGGAGATGGGGTATTGAGATACCAGAGTCGACTATGTGTTCCCGAAATCGATGGTGTTCGAGAGAGAATCATGGACGAAGCTCATAGCTTAAGATATTCTATTCATTCAGGCTCCACCAAGGTGTACCATGACTTGAGAGAAGTTTATTGGTGGAATGGAATGAAGAAGGATATCGCTGGATTTGTCTCTAAGTTCCCCAATTGTCAAAAGGTCAAGGTTGAGCATCAAAGGCCATGCAGATTAGCACAGACTTCAAAATTCCTGAATAGAAATGGTAGGTAATCAATATAGATTTCATTACGGGTCTACTGAGGTCCCGAAAGCAACATGATTCGATATGGGTAATCATGGATAGGATGACTAAATTAGCCCACTTCTTGGCAATTAAGACCACCAACAATGCAGAGGAGTATGCTAAGTTGTACATTCTGAGATTGTGAGGTTGCATGGACTTTTCTTGTCTATCATCTCGGACAGAGGGGCTCTATTCACCTCCCAATTTTGGAGATCTTTTCGAAATGGACTGGGTACCAAGGTAAATCTAAGTACAACCTTCTACTATCAGCCATATGGTCAGGCAGAACACACCATTTAGACTTTAGAGAATATGTTAAGGGCTTGCATCCTCGACTTCAAGGGGAATTGGGATAACCACTTACCATTGATTAAATTCGCCTACAACAATAGTTATCATGCAAGCATCCAAATATCCCCTTATGAAGCTTTGTATGGGAGGAAATGTAGATCACTGATTGGGTGGTTTGAGGTTGGTGCAGCTGAGTTGATTGGGACTGATTTTATCTACCAGTCCATGGAAAAGGTGAAGGTTAATAGAGAGAGGTTGAAGTCCGCATAAAGTCGTCAAAAGTCTTACACTGATGTGAGAAAAAGGGACTTAGAATTTGAGGTAGATGATTAGGTATACTTGAAGGTGTCACCCATGAAGGGTTTCATGAGGTTCGGTGAAAAAGGAAAGGGAAAGTTGAGTCCACGCTATATCGGACCCTATCAAATTGTGAGGAGGATTGGGAAGGTCGCCTATGAGTTAGAACTACCTTTCTAGTTAGATGGGATTCATCCGCCATTCCATGTATCGATGTTGAAGAAGTGTTTGGGAGACTTGCATTGGCGATCCCTATTGAGAATACTGGAGTGAAGGATAGCTTGTCCTATGAGGAGATTCCAATCCAAATCTTTGATCAATAAGTTCGTAAGCTAAGGAACAAAGAGATAGCATCCGTCAAAGTTCTATGGAGGAACCAATTTGTTGAGGAAGCTACATGGGAAGCTGAGGAAGCTATAAGAATCAAATACGCGCACCTATTCGTGCCAAATGAAGATGATGTCGAAGGTAATGTTCCTATTCTTAACTTAATTGAAGTTCTGTTCTTGAGTTGATGTGCTTACTTTATTCTTGAGTCTGAGTGGAGTTTATATAGGTTGATGAATACATGAGAGTTCGAGATTATTGAGTAAGTGTTGAGATGTGTCATGAGTCTACTCATGCCTTAAATTCCACCTCTACTCATCATTCGAGGATGAGGGAGAGATAATGTAACACCCTGTGAAGTTACCAAAATACTCTAGAATGAAATTGTGCGCATAACGTATCTTCCCAAGTCCCAATGAAAAATTCGAGACCGGATTTACGATCAACATGAAAAATTGAGTGGGAAAATGGCTTCGACCTGATTTTAGAGCAACGAGGTGAAAAAAATTATATTAAATTCGGGACAGTGAGAGTGCGCACCTAGGGCGCAGACTTACACTTGGGATTTTTCTTCGCTTTCCTGAAAAAGACGTAATCTGAGAATTTCGCAAAATAAACATGTCCGCGCCCCAGGCGCGTCGCGAACAAGGTATTACGAGATCAAGTTTTCTTCTTTTAATTTGGGAAGGGCACTTTGGTCATTTTCCAATCTATCCTATGTCCTAAAAACTTGTTTAAGGGTCGTTTTATTCAGATTAAGGGTTTCAAAACCCATTTTTTTTTATTCAACTTCTAAGAGAAGAACCTTGAGGGAGAAAGCTTGAAGCCTTGAGTTGGGGATCGAATTCTTGCAAGAGCATACATACATTGTTCTTCATTCCAGGTATGTAAGGCTAACCTAAAACACGTGATTGTTCTCCTACGTGCCCTATTGGATGAAGTAAGTTGATAGTCGAAGATGATGAGTCCAACATGTTGAATTCTAGAATGTTCTACCAAAAATTATACTTATTTTATGTATTTTTTGAAGTTGATGATCATCACAAACTTGAAATATTTGCTTAAATGACTTATTTGAATTGTTATACAAAACCCTACATGATTTCTTTGTTAAAGATTACAAGAATGAACTAAGGGGTTGATGTCTAGAGCCTTGAGGATAAAAATGTGCTTGTTGTTGTGGTCCTAGTCCTGAAGTGAGTGTGTTGATGATGATGATGCTAATGAGATTGCTACCTTTAGAGTCTTAAAAGGGTTGAACTTAACCTCAAAAGAATGTTCCTAATCCCTTGAGTTGATAGATGATGAGATGAGTTGATATCTTTTGTCCGAAAGAGACTAATTGTAGAGTAATTCTGATGTTTGATGACTTATGAGCATGTTAAGGTCTGGAAGGAGTATCGAGCACCGAAATGAGTAAGAGTGAGCCCCACTCGCACTCATTAACTATGTGGCCAACGTAGGAGAAGATTGAACCGTAAAATTAGATGTTTCCTCAATCCCAAAAGAGGACTTGATGTTATTATGGATCCAAAGATGCACACCCTTTACCCCGGCAAGGTATTGGGCGGATGTGGCAACAACATCATTTCGTTGTATCATCACCGGCTCATAGGTGATGGTTGTCGGTTAGAGAAACTCCTAAATAGGTCCCACATTGATAGTACTCTGATGTTGAGTTGATGGTCTGAGCCTTGATTGATGTTGATGGGTTAATGTCTACTTTTTATCCTTCATCTGGGAGGAGTGCTTATAATTCTGAGTATGCATCTCGTGAGTTGATGTTATTCCATATTATCCCGTCTATACTGTTTACATTTAGCCATCTTACATACTATACATTCCACGTACTAACGCCATTTGGTGTTGCGTCGTTTCATGATGCAAATACTGCAGATAGAGGACTTCAGCAGACGCCCCGTTGAGGTTCAGCACTTCCTAGTTCAGAGATTTGGTGAGTCCTTCCTTGTATTCGGAGGAAGCCATTTATTTCCTTTCACATGTTTTGAGTTATTTTCTTTGAGTTGGTGATAGTCACCGCCTATTATGGTACCTTCTTAGACTGTAGAAGTAGAGGCTTCATAGACATAGAAATGATGGTTTGATGTTGGGATCTTTCCCCTTTCTAAATTGAGTTCTCCTAATTCTATTTTGTGCTTCGAATGTTGATGACTAGTCTTGTGGCCTATGGCCCCCATCCCTGATGTAGATATGATGAGATAGAGTTGCGTGCTATTATGTATTTGATATTTCTTGATGTCTTTCGCTGATTTATAGATTGAGTGATTGTGAAGAGGCTAAGTGATTCGCTTGGGGACTAGCAATAGTGTCTGAGTATCAGTTACGTCTAGGGTATCCTCCTGGGACATGACAACAAATATATGAGTGATTTTTTTTCGATATAGAATTGTTTTAGATTTGTGTTATGTGATGAAGTAGAAAAATAGACGTTGAATTTAAAGAGTATAAATATATAGATTACAAAAGCACAAGAATGTATTCAAATTTTTTAACATTCTCTTATGATAATAAATAAAGTAATGACAAAAAGATCATCAACAAAAATATTAGCTTGGAATCTGATTCAATGGATTGATCGATTTTAAAAATTGATGTTATAGTTTATTTTTTATTATCTAAACTCAAGACAAAATGAGCGGTCTTAGCTGCAGTTAATATTTGTGGGAGAAAAAAAATAAAACAACACTATTAAAATTTATATTGTACATATTACAATCATCTAATTCCTATTGAGCAATATAGGAGGAAAGTTGATTGAAGGGTATCTCAATCCTTATATTATTAAGATTTAAATACTTTTGGTTATTTATCAAATATACTGGAATCTTATATTTTTTAGCAAATTGGAAAAAAAAAAAAAAGCATGCTTGAAATTTTGAATTAATTTTTAATTTCTATAACATTCTTAATTTGTTGGTGAAGATTATTATTTCACTAATTCTTTGTTGATTTTTTTTTAATTTCAACACAATTGATTTAATAATGTATTAAAACTAAAAAGAAGTTAATAACTTGAGAAATTGGACTAAGAAATCAGCTAAATTTTTTTCAAACAATTACAACAACTAAAAATTTAACGATAAAAATCTAAAATCTAATAAAAAGATTAAAAGAAACATATGAGAGTGTTAGCAAAGAAAAACTAGATTGCGATTATAAAATATTGCTCTCTCTTAATCGAATTCAACTGAATATATGTATTTGAGATACAAAATTAGTGTTTGTATTTTTTAATTTAGTCTCACCCAGTTCTCTTTCAAACCACAATTATTTGATTACAAAGATTAAATTTGATTTTGTTGACATTTCATAAGGAAAATAAAAGAAATACATTATATACAAGATACAGACAAAGATATATGTAAATTATATGATGTTGGATATTAGATATTGGGTGAAGAATAATAGGTAATCTCAACTAGCCACATATTTTTGTTGAAGACAATTTATATAAACAATCATACATATGTTGCACATAAAAGTTACAAATTTTTTTTTCAAAAACCTAGGATGAACTTTATATAGAATTTATATAATTCTATACATATTTCATATAAAATTTATCAATAATTTTATACATGAAACTTTGAGAGAAATTTTAAGCCTAGAGTACAATTCAAATTTGATTTTGTATATATATTTTTAAACAAAGTACTTGCTATATTTGATAAACAAAAAATAATGCTACATTAAATAACTCTTAATTTAATTATACCTATTAATTTATAAAAAAAACAAACAAATAAATTTTAGAAAAAACCTCAATTTCAAGTCACTAATTTTTCTGAAGTAGGTATACCTATTAACATATGATATGTCCAGGTAAAATAATGAAAAATATATATAAAAAAAATAAAAGATAATCAACGTCCAAATAATTATATACAATTGGATAACAACATTTTAGACGTACTTCAATTGGCGATCATCAAACTTCTGAACCAAAATATCATATGAACTTAATTTTTACTCATATTCTATCAGTCATAGTTAAAAATCAACAGTGTGTATTTTATTTCTTGTTATACTCGTTACAATAGCCCGTGCAAGCATGGACCCAATATAAATTCACTTATAATCTCAATTTAATATTTTAAGTTATTAATTATTGAGGCCTATAGAAAATTAATCTATGTTGCACACATAAAGTTTTGAGAGCACATCATAAGTTTATTTAGCAATATACATCAACTTCTCGGTCTAATTATAACGGAAGAAGCATTCATAATTATCGATGCACTCTCAAGTTGCTCAAGCAGACATGTGCTAGCACGGGCCTGATATAAATTTACTTTTAGTCTGGATTTAATATTTAAACTGTTAATTATTGAGACATATAGAAAACTAATTTATGTTGCACATATAAAAATTTTAGAGCACATCGAAAATTTATTTAGCAATATAAATGAACTTCTTGCTCTAATTATAACCGAAAAATCGTTCAAAATTATCGATGTACTCTCAAACTGCTCAAGCAGGCATGTCGAACAGTTGCTTGTGTGAGCAGCTTATACGTGGCAAAAGGAGAGGCAACCGAGGAGCAGAGATGACCATGAGTTAGTCCAAGCTTCTTCCTATCTAATAGGGCTTAATATTTATTATTTTTCTGTTTCAATTTATATGATGTAGATAAATTTTAATATAACTTTTTAATATTTTAAATTTATTAATGTTTTATAAAAGTATCCACACAAGCGAGAAAAAATTAGATGAAAGCTAAAGTGAAAAAATAATAAGAAAAATAAAAAATACTTTTACAAAGTGGGACCACCATACATGTTGTTGGACTTTCACGGGTGGCCATGCAACCAAGCATGACCATGAGTCGTGCTGTAGCTCTAAAACTGTGGCTCATTAATTGCTGGCTCTATTCTATTAGAAGTTTAATTTCTTTTTAATTCGTTAAACCACATATATCAAGAGCATACTCACTTGTCAAATCCAACGCAAAGATATATTATACTTAAAAAAATATTTATCATTTCTAATAATAATAACTTTTTTTGCTCAACGTTTATAATACATTTTTAATACATATTACAGAAAACTATTTATAAAATATATATAATACAAGTTTTATTAACAGATAATATATTTATCACACATTTTAATACACATTATGTCAATTTCTTATCAAACAAGTACAATATATTTTTAAACATTTATAATATATTTATATTGCATGCATAATTCACTTTTAATATGAGTGTGCATTTATCATAGTATTACCATAAAGAATAAAATAAATAAAAATATCACAAAATTAATAATTATTATTTAAAAAACACTCGACTGAGTAATTTTTCCTAGAAAGAAACAAATATCTGCTTCTATTCTCTATATTGTCTGAACCCATTTTATTACCACTCAAAATCTTTTTTTTTAATCACAATTAAAAATATAATTTTCTAATAATTTAAAAGTTCTTGTTACATTTTCTTTGAGATCGAGAGAAACATTTGAACTTCTCGTATAGAGTATGTCACAGTATAAAAATTTCTAGATATTTATATCGTAAGTTATCTATATATCTATAGGCTATATGTCATGCCTCGAGCCTACACCCTGGACGTTCCCGGCACTCAAAAACCACTGCTGGTTTTCAAGCGAACCACTTGGCTCAACTCACTTATTCAACTAGCGGAAGATTTAATAAAAGAAAAGAGAGTACTCAAGTGGGCATGCAAATTCTCATGTAAAATAATTTATATCTTGTATTAAAATAACTCAATGTTTCTATTGAAATAAACAATGATAGTTTTTCAAATTGACTCTGAAATAAGACAGACTATACTATTCTCTATCTAACTCAGTCTATGAAACCTCTATCAACTCTTAAGAAGGTGCCAAGACAGGTTCAAGGCTACCTCAAGACAATTAAAAAAAAAAAGGAATGAACTAAAATAAAAGGGTTCCTCCGAAAGTAAGGAGGTCTCACCACTATCTGCGACAAAATAGTGCTTTGTAACACCCTCGTGAAATGACAAAAATACCCCTAGAATTGACCTTGCGTAACGTGTCTTCCCTTGCTCCGTTTGCAAATCCGAGATCGGATTGCGATCAGTGCGAACAATGGAGTCGGAAAATGGTCTCGACTCGAAAAAAACTCAAAAAAACGTGAATTATTTTTGCTCAAGTGAGCTTAAAACAGTGGGATTTTCGCGCCCCTTCCGCGACACAGAGTGGACATGAAACCACACTTACGAATTTTTCAAAAACTTACAAAAAGTGAGAAATTCACGAAAAAGTGCTAAAAAGCAATAGTGCAGGAGTGATGCAAATTTTTGTTTTAAAGGGGAGGGGTAATTCCGACTTTTCCCACACCTCATATCCTAAACTAAGTTAGTTTTTAAGTAGATCAAAGTTCAAAAACGTATTTCTTCTTCACATTCATTCGTTAAAAGCAAGAAACCCTTTCCAGAACTTCAAGCGAAGAATTCAAGAACACCAGGGCATTCAAGATTATTCTTCCAATCTTCCAAGAAGCCATTCCAAGGTATGTAAGCCACCTAAAAAGTATTATTTTGCCATTATCTTTAGGAATTGAAGCTAGGTTTCATCCATGAACTTGCAAGCATTGATTGATACTAAGAATTCCTGTAACTTTGTAAAGTATGTCAAATTTCATGGAAATTTTATAGATTCTTGATGAATATCATGATTGATGGTCTCTATAACATCCAAGTCAAGAATTGTTTTTAAGTCTATATTCAATTATGATCAAGATTCGTTATTGTTAATTTTCTTGGAAAATCTTGATGCTATTCAAGAAAAGAAAAGATCAGTTGAGTACCTTTAAAACTAAGTTCAAGAAGTACATTTTAAAGATACATTTTCATATATTAACCAAGAATTTAGCATGTTTCGAGTCACTGAGTTGATTCTACTTTTCAGTTAAGTTAAAGAAGTTGTATGAGAAAGTTATGTCGTAAGCTGGGGTAAGTCCCCAAGAAAGCTAGATTTTCAAGAACTTATGATTATTTAAGTATGAGCTATATAAAGTATTTTGGGAGTAGTATTGAGCACCGATATGAGTGAGAGTAGAATAAATTACTCAAACTCATAAACTATGTAGCAGCATATGGTAGGATTGTACTACAGTACCTTCCTCATTAACCACTGAGATGGCCCAGCTTTGAGATGGATTCACTCCCCTAGTTCTTCGTCCCCTACCCCGGGAAAGTACAGGACGGCTCTGGCAGCGTGGCAAGACGTTGTATCACCAAGAAGCTCATAGTGGTGGTTTCGGTTAGACAAAACTCTTCAAGCTAAGAAAAATGTTTACTTATCAATTTTCAGCATGTTATTTTCAGCATACAAGTCTTATGATTATTGTTATTTCACTTTTGAATTATGATTATGTCTTTTGAGATGCATTATGATATCGTTGTTATGTTTTGGCTATCTTACATATCGTACGTTCCACGTACTGACGTCCTTAAACCTGCATCATTTTATGATATTGACGCAGGTGACTGAGTTCCTCAGCAGCCACTCCGTTGAGAATCTGGCAGCTTCTAGTTTTGGTGAGGCCTCTTCTCAGTCCGAGACTCTTGAGTTCTTTATATTGCTTTTCAGTATTTATTTCTAGTTCTGACTACTTGGGCCCTATCTCAATAGTCCTTTCAGACAGTATTAGTAGAGGTTCCATAGACTGTGTGTTTAGTATTGCAGGTTTCCAGTTATTCATACTTTACTTAAAAGCCTTTTCATTCAGTTATGTAAACAGATATAAATTTTGGTATTGCTCTTAATTATCCTTTTCTACTATTATGAGTCTTCCGCTTAGTAGTAGCCAGACCAAGTGATTTTCTTGGGTATCAGAAATGATTTTCGAATGCCGGCCATGTCCAGGGTGTAGGCTTGGGGCATGACATGTTTGTTGAGGATCTCTAAAAACCTGTACCTACATCATGAAATGATGCAGTGCCGAGTGGCGTCAGTACGTAGAATGTACGGTATGTAAGATAGCCAAAAGGTATTAAGAACATGATACTCACTTTAAAATTAAACTTTGAGATATCTTAATTGACAAAAGTATATCATGCAAGTAAAACATATATTTTTGAACTTATTTAAAAGTGCAACTTAATATAAAAGAATTACTATCTTTAATGCATTAATAAGCATAGCTAAATATATAAAAATATGTCACTCAAATGCTTAGCTCTGTAAATAGCTCAACTCAATCAAATATGCAACATAATAAAAATAAATACTTTAATAAAGAAATAATAAATCTCAGTGTGTAAAATAATAAACTTTACTTTTTTGGAGTTTCTCTAACCGACAACCATCACTATGAGCTTCATGATGATACAACATCTTGCCCACGCTGCCAGAGTTATCCCATACTTTGCCGGGGTTAGGAATGAAAACTAGGGGAGTGGATCCATCCTAAAACTGGGCCAACTCAGTGGCAAGTGAGGAGTTGTACCTTGTTACAATCCTATCCTACGGTGGCTACGTAGTTTATGAGTTCAAGTTATTATTACTCTCACTCATATCAGTGCTCAATACTACTCCCAAAAATATCAATCGTATGCTCATACTTAAAAGACTATTCTTACTCAAAGTACTACTTTCTTCTCTTTGGGACTTAGCCCAACTTTATCTTTTCTTAAACTTTTTTCAACTTGACTCTCTTCTTTTGCTGAAAGTTGGATCAATTGAAAGTATTTCAACATGATCTTTATTCCACAGATATTTTGTAAATGCAAAAAAACTTAAAGTACTTCTTAAATTCAGCTCAAAATCATGAACATACTAGTTTTTCATGATATAGTGATAGGATTCTCATAAATATAACCATAACTGAAAAATCTTGTCTCAATATCTTAATTCAATAATAAAATCAACAGAAGTCATGATTCTTATCAAGGAAAAATGCATGAACAATAATTTGATGAAATTCACTAATAATAGAGAAAAACTTATTTAACTCACAAGCTTGAATCTTGGAAGAAATTCGTGTCCAAAGATACTAAAACATATATAAGATAACTTTTGGAGGGCCTTACATACCTTAAAGATTAGTTCTTGGAAGGATTGAAGAAGATTCTTGAATTCTTGACTTGGAATCTTTGTAGTTCTTGATGTGAAAAAGAAGAGTCAAGAAATCCTTTCTTGGAATTCTTGAATTCGTTTCTTGAAACCCTAGATTATGGTTTAAGATTCTATTATGGAATTCATGAATAGTTAAAAAAATTCGGCTTGGGTAGATTGAAATCTATGAAGAACAACATACTTTGGAGGATGAATCTAGAAAGCAAATCCTAACGTGATGACTTTCTTGATGATTCTTGAGTGTTCATGTTTAAGAGTGAAGGAGAGAATTTTTTATTATGAAAGCTGACGTTTTGGACGTTTTAGGACCTTAAATAGACCCCCAAAGGTTTTAGGATAAAAATACCCTCAAAATATAATAAAAAAACGTCATTAAATAATTCAGTAAGGGTCCGCATTAGGTCCGCAACGCGCTCCGGGTGCGGACCTTTAGACAGCTCTACACCCCTTCACTAAAATTATCAAAACTTTCTACTCCGAACTCTAATTAAGGAGAAATTGGATGCTTTGGAAAGATAATTCAAATATATTCGATTTGATATATTATGGGTCACCTAATTCATTATACTTTAGGAGATATGATCACTTGAATTTGACCTTTCTATCATCTCATACGGAAACTTAGTCGGTAGAAATTTGTTGGACTTGGCTTGATGTAAAAGATCCCTTATGACCTTAAATCACATCTAATATACTTTAAATACTTAGTTATTGATCGTAGCATGTATATACAACCTAAAAGTCGTTGGTCCATTTAACTTTTATAAAATCTTACATTAGAACTATGATCTTATATCATCTGCAATTCTATTGTCACACTAAGAAATGAACTTCAACATCTATGCTCAATTAAGAATTATAAATTAAAATCCTATATCATATGAAGGGTAGCTCAATGTTAGCAAAAAAATTTGGATGTTACACTATATTTTTAAGATTTAGTATATCAATAACTTTTTAAAATAGTCAATTAATTCTATTTGGACATTCAAATTGTGATTTGTCATAATTGAATATCTTAAGTTCCTATTAGATATTTTAAAGTTTCAAAAATATTTTTATGTTTGTTCTCAAGTATTTATTACATAAATAAGTTAATTGTATAAAATTTGTCATATTTTTAAATTATACACATCATTGTCGATTGAAACAAACATGAGGTTTTACAGCTTATTGTTGCTAATTTATATAATCGAAAAAGATGAAATATTTTATGTAATTCACTTATCAATATGACGAGTCTTTGAGAATATTCACAATTTTAGAAATAAAAATTAAATGGGCGTTTGATCAAATTTTTGTTATACCCCGAAAAATTAATTAGTCGAAGTTAATCGTTTATTTGGAAAAGTTGTGGCGAATATGGCGTAGCTTAAATTAAGTAAGTTCGCGG
>JAPFFP010044579.1:0-12291 GCA_026153255.1 Solanum medicagineum | reverse complement strand
TATAGTTACAGGTTGGTTCTCCCGAGCCTTATCGGCAATGGGTGCCGGTCCGCCCTACGGGACTTTGGGGCGTGACACATAGGCAACCTTACCAACTCTCCTCAAACTCTATAACGACCCACAAACCTTGGGCTCTATTTATCCTTCTTGCTAAACCGGACCACACCCTTCGTGGGTGAGATATTCAAATAAGAACCCATTCACCAACCTTAAACTCAAGATCGCTCCTTCTTACATTGAAATTGGACTTTTGTCTACTTTGGGCCGTCTACAACCGTTCCCTTATCAACCTCACCTTCTCCAAAGCTTTCATAACCAAATTTGGGCCTAACAAAGCCATCTCATTGCCCTCACCAAGATACCTCCCTAAAGTCTCTATACATATTTGTGGAACCCGGGTGAATAGAATAAGATGAATAATGGGCCTCTTTTAAAACCAACTCTCTCAAGTCGTCAACATTAACCACACATAACCTACTTTGGTACCAAGGGAACCATGTTCCCCTTGGGAGAAAACCTTCACTTTACTATCTTTTACCAAAGCCTTCAATTCTAGGAAGGTGGGTTCAAGGTCTTGTTTTGACTTGACTTCCTCCATCAAAGACGATTTGGAACTATCAACAACCAACAAACCAGCATTCTAAACTTCATTCAACCTAACCCCCAAACCTAGCCAACCGATGAACCTCTCTAGCTAGTTCCTTGTTACCAACTTCCATATGAGCTAGGCTATCCATAGACACTCTACTTAGAGCATCGGCCACAACATTAGCTTTGCCAGGATGATAGTGCACACTCATGTCAATAATCCTAAAGGAGTTCTAACCACCTCCTTTGCCCCAAGATAAGATCTTTTTATGTGAACACATATTGGAGACTCTTGGGGTTGGTATACACATCAACATGAATCCCATACAAGTAGTGATGCAAAATTTTTAAAGCAAACACCACAGCCGCCAATTCAAGATCATGGGTGGAATAATTTCGCTCATGCACCTTAAGTTGCCTAGAGGCATATGCTATCCCCTTGTCATTTTGCATCAAAGCACATCCCAAACTTATTCTTGAAGCATCACAATAAAACACAAATCCTTCTAACCCTTATGGTAAAGCCAAAATAGGAGAGAAGATAAGCTTGTCTTTCAAAGTTCGGAAACTCTTTTCACACTCATCGATCCAAACAAATTTTTCTATCATTTGGGTCAACTTTTTCATAGGGGAAGCAATAGAAGAGAAACCATTCACAAACATCCAGTATTAACACGCCAAACCCAAAAAACTCCTAATATCCATCAGAGTCAAGTGTCTAGGACAATATCTTATCACCTCTGTCTTCTTAGGATCCACTTTAATTCCGTTACCCGACACCACATGTCCTAGGAAAGCAATCTTTTCAACCAAAATTCACACTTTTCATATTTAGCCTACAATCTCTCTTCCCTCAAGATTTGTAACACCCCTCAAGTGATTCATATGTTCTTCCACACTCTGGCAGTCAATCAATATATCATCAATAGAGACCTCCATGAACATATCAAGGTAGGGTTTAAAGACCCTAATCATGAGATCCATAAATATAGCCAGTGCAATGGTCAAACCAAAAGACATTACCACAAATTCAAAGTGCCCATACCTAGTCAGAAAAGTCGTCTTGGGAATATCACACACCCTCACTCTTACTTGGTGGTATCCGAATGAAAAATCATATTAGAAAAGTGATGAGCCCCTTGTAGTTGATCAAAAAGGTCATCAATCCTTGGTAGAGAGTACTTGTTCTTTATAGTGACTTTATTAAGTTGTCAATAATCAATGCACATTTTAAGGGAACCATCTGTTTTCTTTATAAATAACACTGCTGCACCCCAAGGTGACTTGCTAGGCCTTATGAAAACCTTTTCCAACAAATCCCTTAATTGATCCTTCAACTCCGCAGAGGCATATGGTAAGGGGGGATGGAAATGGGTTGTATAGGGAAGGAGGTCTATGCCAAAGTCTATTTTCCTTTCGGGAGGAACCGGGAAGCTCATCGAGAAAGACATCAAGAAACTCATTGACCATCGGAATAGACTCAATAGGAAGGACTTTAGACTCCACATCCTTGACCCTCAAAAGATGATAGATACAACCCTTAGAAATCAACTTTTGGGCTTTAAGACAAGAAATGAATCTGCTCTTAACTACCACTTTATAATTTTCCCACTCAACGACGAGCTTATTAGGGAATTGAAATCTCACTCTACGGGTCCTACAATTAATTGAAGCATAATATGCATGTAACCAATCCATGCCAAGAATGATATCAAAATCCACCATGTCAAGTTCAACAAAATCTTAAGGCAAGACTTTATGCAATATGAACACGGGACAATTTCTATAGACTCTTTTAGCAACAACGGACTCACCAATAGGGGTAGACACATCATAAGGTTCACACAACAATTTGGGACTCACATGAAGCTTTTTGGCAACAAAAGGAGTAATGAAAGAAAGAGTGGCACTAGGATCTACCAATGCATATACATTAAAATCAAAAATCTTTAACATACTGGTAACAACATCGAGCACCTCATCTACCCCTTGCCTTCCTTGGAGAGCGTAGAAACTATTTTGTCTTGAAGCACCCCCTTGTTGGCCTTTCCATTTTGACCCACATTAGCACTTTGTCCTTGAGGACGACCGTCTCTACCCTTGTTTTGAGCACGTGGACAATCAACAACCTTGTGACCCACTTCACCACAACCATAGTAAGCATTAGAGTTTCTCAAACATGGACCACCATGATTTCTCGCACATCTTTGGCACCTACGATTAGTCACTCCACTATTATCAAAACTCTTATTTGGAGTATTGGAGGACCTTTGGCCTTGGAACTTGTGAACTTGTTGGAAATAGCCACCCTTAGACTCTCTTAACTCAATAGGGAAGAACCGGTTAAGGAAGGAGGCTTTAAATTCCTCCCAAGGAATAGCATCATCATCTCTCTTCTCCAATTTCCTTTGAGTAAACCAAATTTGGGCCACACCCTTGAGTTGGTAGGCCACTAAGTACGCTTTCTCCTCCAAATTGACCCACATGATGGATAGCACTTTATACACCTCATCGATGAACTCTTATGGATCCTCTTCTACCTTAGACCCATGAAACTCCAGAGGATTCATCCTTGTGAAATCCCTCATCCCTGAGACCGAAGTAAGAGCATAAGGAGCTTGGGACCCTTGGTTCATTTGGTTGGTCATAGCATGGGCCAATATTGTGATGGCATCTCGGAACTCATCTTGGCTACCTCTCCATTTTAAGGAGCTTGAGGAGTAGGAGGGGTCGGTTGCTCCTTGGGTGTATGGGTTCTCCTTAGCATTCCTCTTGGTAGAAGTATGATCTACAAGAGCAAAGAGCATTTGTTAGGGGGGAAAGCCTTATCTTTACATTTAAAGCATGATATAGATCATAAAGAAGTGAAACATTTCCTAGAATGCCTCATAGCCTCCAATTCATAGTTGTGGCGTGCTTCACAATCATGAATAAGACTCTAATCAATACAATGTGTCAGATTTCTGAGGATCATTAACAACATAGTGCTCTGATACCAAACTTGTCACAACCCAAGCCAAGGGCCTAGACGTGACACGGCGAATGACAAGTCCGGAGACAACCCAAACAAGCCTCTTGATTGTAATGTACACATTCTTGATTGCAGAAGCAAAATTATACAATAATAGGAGTCAATTAGTAAAAAAGGGAAACGGGGATAAGTGAAGTATTTTATATTCATAAGAACATGAGAAGAGTCAAGTTCATAGCATAAGCAAACATAGTATCCAACAACACATCTACTTTAGAATGGAGCAGGGGCCAAGACATATCCTTGGCTCACCCTTATAGTAATAAGTATTCAACATAAGAAATAAGTCTCAACATGACAAGAAATAACTAGATATTGTCCTCGGAATTGAGGACTCACCAAAGACTTCTTCAAGGATCAAACTGGCCCCGTGGAGAAGGGTGATCAAAAGGTGCTCCGATCCCTACATGGTAATATCATGTAGGCATAGAGTATGGGTTATTACTTGAATGTACTAAGTATGCAGAGTGTAATGCAACAAAGATATAAGTCATAATAATCAAAATGCATACATATATGCAAATGATTTATATATACCCAATATGACATGTATGACCAATGCATGCAAATAAACATGCATGTAAAACATTTAAATTGCATAGAGTATCATATATAGATGGGAGAAGACCTTAACCGACATACACCAAGCGAGTTACTGCTTGGAATCCAAGGCATGTCACCCCCTTAGTAAGGTGATCGAGGCATGTCACCCCCTCGACAAGGTATGGTATAACTAGATGAATCAACTTGAAGGGCATAAGAGAGAATATATATAATCCTATGGTGGCACATAGTTTAGAGACTAAAGACTTTATATAAGGACCCCTTGGGTCGAGTCCCCATCTTAAGCCTCAATCGGTGCTAAGTCTAATCCCATGGAATACTTGAAACAGTCATAAATTTTATAATAACATGAATACTTGTAAGAGACATGATAACATGACATAAGTAGCTCTATCACATGCTTGACCTCTACTAGTGAGCTTAACTTGAACATGAGGGTAAAATAATAATCATGCTTGATCCCTCAACTTGACATGAATGGCTCACTAGATGGTAAAATCTTGAAATAGGGCTCAACTTTGTACATGCAAAATCATAGATAATTTTCATGAAATACATACATGCTTGAAAGTCCTTTATAATCATGAAGTCACTTAACTTGTAAATCATATAATAGATCATCAACAACTTGAGAATTCTCGTCATGTAATTTTATCAAACACATGGTGGACTCATGACACTTATTCAAAATCAATCAAGTCAAGAGTTAAAAGATGAGTAAAATCAATGTAAATAAACTAGCCAATATTGTAGTAAAACCCTTATTAAGGGTATCTTGAAATCCATCACTAAAGCTCATAATAGTTCATAGTTTAACAGCTCAAATCATGCGTAGTCCCAATAGGCAAAATCAATTCATAGAATAAGCTTGAAATAGATATTCATGCATAATCAATCAATACTTGATAAAAACCTAACATAATTTATGTTTGTAATTCATCATGAGAGATACCCATAGGTAATACAACTTAAAAATCATGCAATTCCCATACAAAGTGAAAGGTTGGGCTCCATGGGTGAAGCCCATGGATGAAGACCCACATACCTCAAACTTGAATTTTTCTTGAAATAAGCTTGGAGGAAATTTGAAGCTTTAGATGAGTTATTGAGTTCTAAAATTGAGCTTGAAATCCCTGAATTTGTGTGAGAAATTTGATGAAGTCTTGCAGAGGCTTTGGACAGGGCTTTGTGAGTTATAAAGTCTAAAAATGGCTATGTATCGGAGATTTCACATTTAAATGGGCATGAGGGTATTAACCCAATACCCTTGGATGAAATAAGACAACTGGCAAATAATTACACTGGTCCACGCCCCAAGAGCAACACGGACCACAAAATACACTAGTCCGCGGCCAAGGCGAATCACGGCATGGGCCCGGACAGACATTGGAAATCAAAAAATTAGCAAAAATTATTTTTCACTATGGGTCTTCTAAAATTCGAGTTATACCCATTTTCCAATTAATTTTTCCCCATGATAAAGAATATGAAGTCAGATTTTTGAAATCACGCATGAACTTGGAGATATATGGAAGATCGAGGCATTCCGAAGCATATAGGGGGCGTTTCAATTAAACTCTTTAGAGACATAAGTTTCTCCCACATGGGCAACATAGGAAGAAAGTTTTGAATGAGAAGGTCGAAATACATATAGAGCTAACCCAAATGCACGATTCATAGGAGTAATAGTGCACTCTTTCTAGTCAATCAACATAGCACACTAGTCAGCTTCTCTCAGGCCTGGTGTAGTCTCTCTACCATTTTGATTACTTTATCACAGGGGATCTCATCAGTAAGAGTTGGAACATTACTATCTCTATCATCTTGAGGATGAGGCATAGCTAAAAGGTTTAGAGCATCACACGAATCATCATAGATTTCTTAAGAAATAGCTCTATCGCACCTTTAGAATATGAAAGAAGAGAAACTTTTGCTAAATGCCAATAGTCCCCTATTTATAGAAGTTGAGTCCTTTCACAACAATAAATAAGATCCTACAACATGGCGTCATAGACATCCTAGGACACTTGAATTCTTGCTCTGATACAAAGTTTGTCATACCCCAAGAGGGTACCTAGACATAACCAGCACCCAGAGACTATTGTTAGTCCCCAAGCGAACCACTTGCCCTCATCACATTCATTCAATCAATAAAGTCAAGACAATCAGTGGAAGACAAAGGGAAGTAATGAGCACATCTCATATAGTCTCAAAATAATATTATAAATAGAAAGGTAGTAGAAAGAAACTAGCTCAACAAGTCTTACATCAACATTCAACTCTAGTCTATGAAGCCTCTATCAATATCAAGTGGTGCCAATGAAAGACCTATGGCTACCTCAAATCAAATTAAAGCATATCAAGTCTAACTCTATAAGTAAGATGAAATAAAGACAATGAATCATCTGAAGTATGGGAGGCTCACCAATCAGCTGAATGTTCAAGATCTTCAATGATGCGCCTATTGATGATCTCAACCCTTTTATCTATATCATAAAATGATGCAGCGTCGAGTGGCATCAATACGTGGAATGTATGGTGTGCAAAATAGTTGAATGAAACCGAAATAGAGTAATAACAACCAACATGTCAAATATCTATCTAAAACAAGAATAGAGAGTACACAAATGACCCATCTCACCCATCAAACCTTATCAATAAAATCAGATTCATCTAAGAGGGACTCATCTCAACTCAGAGTACTCAGTTTGTAAACATTTTGGGAGTTTCTCTTACTTGACAACAATCACTTATAAGCCGGTGATTACATAACATTCTCACTGATGTTCACAGACGTTCCGTACTTTCCAGGTAGGGAACGAATCGAATCCACAAGGGACTACCAACATATCAAACAAGTCCTCTATTATTTTAGGGACTCTATCAAGAGCGAACAACATTGTAATGTGATGGTTCAAAATCTCACCCATGCTTGGCTACATAGTTTGATGAGTGCGAGTTGGATTAATTCTTGCTCTTTTGGTTCTCCATACTCCTCCCATGACTCAATTCTCATAAAACAATCCATCTAATCAAACTATCACAATTAACTTATCTCAATCAACCTCGTAGAGGCTCTCATCTTTCAATTGGTCTCATAGAGACTTCAATCATACTATGAATTAGTCTCTTAATCAATAGTTCAAGGCTTAGAACAATCATTAGGGAACAATCAAATAGACAAATCATTAGAGTTCATCTGAAAAGACTCATGGACCATCAAATACTATTGGCCTATCATCATTCTCACATTCACAATACTCTATCAACATTCTCAATCAATACATTGGACTCAATCCCCATGCTTTCAAAATTATCATGTAAGGTTATGCAATATCTCATGAAAATTATTCAATTCAAGAAAGATAAGTTTATGATGATCATGAAAATACATGTAAGAAATATAATTTTCAAGAAAATCTTCAAAAAACATTCAGGAATCATGTATCTAGACTCATTAGTCTTTCAAAATCCATTATGGCCATCTATAGAGCACATGAGAGAACAATATCATACTCTTAGTTTAGCCTTACATACCTAGAAAGTTGATATTACCATCAAAATTAGATGATTACTAGCTTTCTTGGAGAAAATCATCGGTCTCCGTAGTTCTTTTAGAGTGGAAGAACTTGGAAGGACATTGTTTGAAGGGTTTCTCTTTGATTCTTTAATTCTTAACTTAGAATATTTAGAGTTCTTGATGAAGAACCCTAATTCTTTAAAAATAAGAATAAACAAAAACCTTTCTTGAAATTCTTGAATTTTTGTTTTCTTGAAACCCTCGATTATGATTTAAGATTCTAATAGAGATTCATGAATAGATGATGAAATTTGGGTTGGGTAGATTGAAATTTATAAAAAATAACTTACCTTGAGGGTGAATCTTGAAAGCTAATCCTAACTTGATGGTTTTCTTGATAGTTCTTGAGTGTTTATGTTTAGGAGTGAAGGAGAGGATTTTTAATTATGAAAATTGACACTTTATACGTTTTGGGATCTTAAATAGACACCCAAGGGTTTCAGGATGAAAGTTCCCTCAAATTAAAAAGGAAAAACATCATTTAGCTTATCTAGATAGGGTCCGTGACACGGAGCTGTCGTGGATCTTTGGACAGCTCTGCACGACTTTAGTAAATTGATCATAACTTTCTACTCAAAACTCTGATTAAGGTAAAATTGGATGAGTTGGAAAGCTAATTCAAATATCTTCAAGGTGATATATTATGGTCACCTAACTCATTATAGTTTAGGAGACATGTTCATTTGAAGTTGACACAATTATCAACTCATACTAAAACTTAGTTGGTAGAAATTCTTTGACTTGGCTTGATGTAAAAAGATCCCTTATATTCATTTATTAAACTTAGGAGGGGTTGGGAAAAGTCTGAAATACCCCTCATGAAATAAAAAAAATTCCTTGGAATTTACGCAGGTTTGTGACGAGCTTCGAGCGCGGATCAGTGTAATTTCTTCCAAAAATTCTCTAAACGAGTTTCCAATTCCCGTCAAAATTTTTAAGAAAAAATAGAAGACATGTCCGCATCCTAGGCATGTTGCGCCTTGGGCATGCACAACCATTATTTTTCGGTTTGGATCGAAAAATTATTTTTTTGATCTGATGGCTCTAAAATGAGAACGACACCATTTTCCCACTCAATTTTTCATATTGGTTGCATACCCGATCTTGGATTCACAAACTGAGCATGGAAAGATACGTTACGTGCACATCTTTATTTTAGGGACATTTTGGTAATTTCACCAGGCATTACACTCTAGGTGCAAGAAAGATGAGTTGATGCACAATCAATGAGCTTAAAGGAAAATGATGTGAAAACCAAAGGGCAATGAGCTAAAAATGAGAATAAGGCATCCAAAAAAGCCTGGAATAGGAGAAAGGGAGAATGATTTGACAAAGGACAATATAGGTAGGGCAAAAATGTAGAAAAAAGCTGTGTCAAAGAGGGCCTTTAGTCACTATGTTCCCAAAATATCATACCAAAGTTCCCTGAGCCTACGTTGCAAGCCAGTAAAGTCCTATAGTGATCCTAGTCTAAGTAGTCAAATGTCATAATCATGAGTATAAGGGCAAGCATATGGTATTGAACATGGTATTTGAATATATTTTGTGAGAGTGAGTGATTTTGATTCGTCCCAAGCTTTGAATCTGAAAATACCATCAGAGTTGGATATGGGACTTCTTTTTGTGAGGGCACTTGCATTGCGCTATTAATTTTAGACAAATCAATGCTTGTTGCTTACGTTGATTACCTCGCTTGTAATAGTTGCACTGTCACATGTATTGATCTGCATTGGTTTGCTGATAGCTATCTGATATACATTGATGAGTGTTGTGGGTCTGTGTTTGAGTTTGAGATGATTTATGCCATTAGATTAAGGTCGTGTATGTTACTGTACTGCTTATGTAGAATGAGTCTGTCACTCGAGGACAAGCAACAATTTTAAGTTGAGGGTGTTGATGTGCTATCAAAATACAACACTTTTGATGCTTAAAACTTAGAATTTTATGTAAGTGATGTTAGTAGATTTGTTGTGTTTTTGTGTTTGTTTTTAAGAATTACAGTATTTTGCATGATTTTGGGCTAATTGTACGGATGCTGAAGTTTTTGCTGTTCTATGATACCCTATATGGGCCATGGAAGTTTCCATGGTCCGTAGAGTTTGTTTCATTGAGAAATCCAGTGAAGGGGTGATATTTCGAAGTTGAATCTATGAACATGCAGACGAGCCGTAGAATGAAGCACTAGTCGCAGATAAGGTCTTGTACCTTGAGGACTAAAAAGTGGGAAGTTGCTGAAAAGTTATCAGACAAAACCCTATATGTGTCATAAATCTGAATACGGCCCATAGAAAGGTCTCGTAGAAGATACACTCAGATTTGAAGATCAAGTCCACAAAGCCCCGATTACTAGCCATAGAACTTTATACAGCCCATAAAGATGTTCATCCTACCTGCCGAATCCAGTTCTCTTATTTTGATTTGGTTTTGTATTTTAAACACTATAAATAGGTTTTTAGGTTATTTTCAGTAGAGAATGTTAGAGAACCAGTAGACAACAAAGAGAAACATTGAGAAACACTTGGGAAATAATATTGTGATCTTAATTTATACTCTGTGATTTCTATTGAAAATAGAAAAGCTTGGATTTCTTGTTCTTAATTTCATCTTTGTAAGTGCTTAATTATGCTATTCTATATCATGATTCTTGAATCTACAATGAATAGGAGTAGCTAAATCCACAACTAGGGTTGTGGGAACAATAAAAAACTAACAAGGTAAAACCAGATAATTCGTAATTCTTGTAAAGTGTGCATGCATGTATTAATTAATTCTCTTTGTTTTGATTGCTTTTTAATGGTGACCAACATTAAAACTTGCCTAATGTTACTAACTTGATTAAGGTAGTAATGAATAGGAAAAGAGATTAATTAATATGATTTGATTGATGTTTTATCGTCTAATCAACTAAACTGGATCAAGGGGAGGTTGTACCGGAGATATAGGTAAAGGTTAGTAATATTACACTATGGAGATGGATCAAATCACATAGTGAAATTTACCTCTTTCCCGAATCAAAGAGTTTAGTAAACTTAACTTACTCTTATGCATGCTACACACTAGAAAAGAATGTGGTTATCTCATAACACCAAGTTAGGGAATCATGGGTAACACAATATCCTAGTTACTCTTCTTACTGGTTTCACACATTTGTCTTAGTTTAGGATTTCTTTCTGCAATCTTACAACCCTCCCCCCCCACCCCGGGGAGATAAGTAGGTTAATTAACTAAAATTGCATGAAATTACTCTAAGTCTATTACTCTAAGTCTACTATATTCCCTGTGGGATCGATCCTAACCTTGGTTAGGTTATGTAAGTTGATAGAGACCACTTTAACCTTAAGAAAGGAGGTGTAGCTTAGGCGACATTATTGGTATGATGTTTGGACAAAATATTGTTTTCCATATATGCTTTTTAATGCTGTTTCATTGTCCTAAATTGCCCATACTCTACCCCATTTTAAATTATGTATTTCTTTATCTTTTATTCCAATTGCTTGAGATATTTAAGATGGCTCGGATGGGATGCGTTTGGGTATCTAATTTACCGTGTGACAACTAGACCCCTAGGTCAGATCATTACAGCACGGCAAGCCCCCAGAGAAAAGTAGAATCCCAATTGAAAACTGAACACAATATATAGGGGTAAACAATTTATTATTTTCAAAATCCTCCAAAGGATTTGAATGAATCACTTGTAGAATTATGTGACGCAAGTGTTGTAAGCACAACAAGCTTTGCAGAATCCATTAAAATCGGCGCCCTTAGCAAAGTCTTAAATTCATTCTCCGTCCTTTCTTTGCCTCCTGGATTGTGTGCTAACATTATTATATCAACACGCATTGATTTCTTAGTGGAAGGATGGAAGCTGAGGTATGTGAGACCTCTGGAAGTAGCCACACTACAATGATCACTTTCTCATTTGGAGGAAGTGCTTTCCAGAAATTCTTCACTAATTTTAGGCAATATTTATAGACCAATCATGACAAATCCACTACACATATTATCCCCTCTTTTATATCTTCAATTTTAAATTCTTTTAAAATGGAAAGAGTTTAACTTCTATACTTATATGATAATTCGCACCATCAATCTTGTACATAAAATGATTTATTTCAAAAGAATTATTTTTAAATTGTGTATTTGAAAATTCCTTAAGAATATATTTGAGAAGTCATACTTAGGCGAATGAAGAAAAAGAAAAGAAAATTCATAATAATATTTAAAACCATTGTGTAATAATAGTAGTATTAAAATTTGACTATATTTTATATGTGTGGTTGTAATGTTAGGCCCCGTAAATTAATTAGTCAAAGTTAATCGTTTAGTTGGAAAAGTTATGGCATAATGTAAACTAAGTAAGTTCGCGGGGTTAAATTGTTAATTGGAGTGTATATTTTAAGTCGAAGTCGAAAGTCCTCAATTGGATTTAAAATAAAAAGTTTGGGGACCCTAATTGATCAATAAGCAACTTGAGGCCCTTATGGGCAATTTTTTAAAGAGTTGGGGTCTATATATACCCCTTTGGTTC